>NIJG01000059.1:3331559-3346015 GCA_002201625.1 Euglossa dilemma | reverse complement strand
TAAAAATATTCTATGAAGGACGATATATTTTATTTAATCTACTTTTATCTTATAACGATTGATAAAAAAAAATATTTCCAACAGATCCAAAAACAAATTTGAAATTTAATTTATTGTATTTTCGAAGCATTTTTATCGCTATTGTATATCTTGACACTTTAAACTGAATCAGTACTCTCCTCTTAAGACATAAATTCCTATCTATCTTGCAAAGAGATTAGTTTTTATTAAGTGAGTGTTAATACTCTGCAACATGACTAGCATAAGTTCTTTTTGGTCGTTGGAAGTAAAACGTTTCATAAGTAAGGTGAAATTCTAGGATGCTGCAAAGTTGCTATTACATTTCTTTTATTTATATTTTCCGTGCTACATCGTGTCGAATCCATTTACAAGATTTGAACGTATTCTTATTTTGTAACCAATTCCCTATCTTTCTCTACAAATATAAATGGTATCTGATTTCTACATATTCATTACGAACATTAACACTAATATTAAATTCTTTTGTAACATACATGCAGCACTTAGAACTCATAACGACGAAATAAATTTATAAATAATTATCGTTAAACCCTATAATCTTAATATTAGTAATAACATTGGGTAAGTAGATAAAATAGAGCATTATTTTTATCGATGAACGTTTATGGCTAGAATTCTTTCATTAACTTGATGTTTTACAAATATACAATCGAAAAATAGAATATCTTGACACAAAAATATATTCACTTCGTAGTATATACAGGGTGTTTGTAAAGTAGGGTTAAAAAGAGTTAATGTACTGAGAGTACTCATTGAAAGAAGTAAAAAATTTCTAATCAACGTTGAACCTATATTTCCCACGTAAAATCGACTTTTATTACGTATGAATATTTCATATTGTGACTTCGTTTATAATACACTGAACACAAATAGAAAAATTAATTTCGAAATTTAAAATTTATAAAGTACGGATACCTACTAGTTTATGAAAATTCGTCACCTATCGACTTTTTTCTTCATTGTGTAAGAATAATTTACTAATTTTTTCCTTTATGATATACCTGTTCTATAGTTTCGCAGGAATATATATAAATATTTTTTTTTGTGGAAGAGTAGTTAAAAAAATATTCTTGTTAAGTGCTGTTCGAAATTCTTGGGTGTACAAATACTTTCTGTCGCGATACTGTAAATCACGAGCCTCAACAATCGACAAATCGGTACAATTGGTCAGTTTGTAGTCAGATTCGATACAACCGATACATGTATGGAATTTCATTATATATTTTTCTAAATTGAGAATCATGTCGTTAACGCAGCACCAAGGCTCTAATCGTAAATTTCACAGATAGCACTGTAAATGGAAAAAACAAGTATTGACAACAAATAATAATTTTAGAGATTTTAATATATCGTACTTGTTAATGGGTTAAGTACATATTTTTGAAATATGTAATCACATAGTCAAATATTATTACAGACCTATATTTAATTATTCGAACAAAATATTATTATAAATTCATATTTGATTACCGGAACAAGATATTATTATAGATAAAAGTATATTTGATTATTCGAACGAAATATTATGATAGATATACATTTGGATATCTGAACAAAATATCGTTAGATATATGTAGCAATAGTGAATAGGCTATGTTCAGAACCGAATATTTGATTATTTAGGATTTAATATTTAAGTTGTTCCAGCGCAAAAAAAAGTAAGCCTAGAATCTAATCGTATCGGATCTCCGTTACGGTTTTGTAACAGTCAGGTTCTAAGTGCTAAATAGTTCGATACATTATATTTTTATTTGTTATTGTACATTTTAGCACACTTCTTTATTGTCTCGAGTCGTCAGACGTGAAAAGTTTCTCAACGCCTAATTTCTCTAAATTAGGAGTCGGTATTTAGGATTTGATTGACAATAAGACATTGGTTCCGGATGACTTCAACTTTCCAAGTCACAAACTAAAAGCAACGCAAGTTACCTCTCGAGAAAGGTCACCAACGTGCAGATGAACACCCAAGGGTCTCACCCTGAAGGAGGGGTTTCCTCCACCATCGACCTTGACACGGAGGACGTTCCTTCTCCTTTGGAGGTGACCGATTCGCGGACCAAGGGCACACCCTTGGTCCAACGAACTACCAATCACGAGTACGCTCTTCCCTTGGCAGTGCTTGATAACCTCTGCTTTCGGAAGATAGAGTTAGCCCTGGAGTTGACTCAAACCAGTTAGTCTAAGACTTAAGTTGTCTTCGAGGACTCAGTAGTGAGTATTCTATTCGCCACAAGCCTTGAAACGTTACGTTCTAACTTTGACAGAGGCCAACGTATTGCACTGATAGAACCGTGTTGTATCTTTTAAATAAATTTCATATATATCCTTAGACCTCTACTTTGCTGTCGATAAAGAATTCCTACATGTATACACTAGTGTATCCGACCAAGATATCGTTACAGAATTTATCGAAAAACCTGAGTGATGCGTCAGGCTCTTAGTATACCGCATCTGGTCATAAGACTAAGATAAACGTTGGAAAGCGTGTGCATATCCTGAAAGAGACTTAAAAGAAGAAACACTGCGTTGTAGAAGGTAGAACTGATCGACTGAAGATAGTTTTTAATTGACAGATTTGAGAGTAGAATTGAAGGCAGTCGAGAAGGATTAGTTGTAAAGCTTTGTAGAAATAAAGCTATAGCGAGAGATAATTTGTATCTCCAATTGTCACTCGCGCATTCTTATAATTAACCGTTTGAGTACCGAGCAACGTGATCGCGCTTCTTCAATTTTATGCCAAACACTTTGGAATGCAAAAACGTCAATTATAGTGCGTTCGGTTTTTGTTGATGCGTGATTTTACGGTTACCACTCGGTTTAAGGTAAATTAAGATAAAATTGTAATAATATTACTTTTTATAGATGTACTCGCTTTTATTTTTATAAAAAACCATTACTGTAACAATATAATTGTAAAAGGTCTCCTCCCTCATGAAGATTCAATGTCCTTGTGTGGTCAGTATCCTCTGTGCTGCGATTGTGCTGTAAAGGGATGGTAGCAAAAGAAAGGGATGCGTTTCGTTCTGGGCCTGCTAGTGGACTCATCAGTAAGGCCCTGCCTTAAACAGGGATACTATTGAAAAGACTAAGCGTGGTATATACAGGAATCGGAGGGTTTACCGAGGACTCGTGTGAAAATCCTAGAACCTACTTTAATTTGGAATCCATTTGACGACGAGGATAAGAACGATGTCCATTACAAAAGTAATTTCTCCACTTTGATATTTTAATACTTCTGTATAAGTCATAATAAGCTGCATCTAACAGATTGATAAATAAATACCTATATTTATTTAAAAAATTATATTTAACTTTAGTACGATTTAAGCGTGGTATATATATATATATAGGATTCCCCCGCGACAAAAAAAAAAAAAATTGTATATATAAAGGAATCGAAGGATTTGTTGAGAATTTGCAAGAAAATTTTCGAACCTCCTTTTAACGTGGAATCTATCTGGCAGTGAGGGTAAGAACGGTGGCCGCTACACAATGCAAGAACTCTCAGTCGCCATTTAATCAGATTCTAAAGATGGATGTTAATTGATATATCAAATTTAAAATTACCCACCGATGCGTGGACTGTCAAGATAAAATAATTCCATGTCTTAATTTTCATAGGATTTCTTATTTACCGTTTTAAAAATATCGGTAACTTTATAGTAGAAGATCTTCGAATTACTATTTTTCTGTAACGAAAAAATCACCGAGTGCAAAGGGTTAAAACTTATCGCGTATAAATAAAAATCAACGCAATCGTGCTCTTTAGCATTTTCGGATACGAAATTAGACAAACGCTATCGCGCTGCTTGGGAATTTTCGATTGGGAAACAACAAAGACCAGTGGCACTCAAACGGTTAAATAAATTACCGCCTGTTCCAATTCCACAATTGTACTACGGAACTATCTAAAAATCAGGAATCAAAAAATTGATCTACCAGCCTCGATCTCGCTTATACGTCTAACCTAACCACATCGTGCAGAACGTTCACGCAAGTGGCGCGATATCTCGCTCGATCACTTTGTACCCTCCGTATCGGTTTTACCTGCGCGATCGCAGCCCGCATAGATTCCGCTCGGCTAGAGCGTATACAAAGGCCATAAAGCATAGCGATGCTTAATCCTGTCAGACGCCCATGGTGTCAGCGTGACAACGCGAGTATCGTGGACCGTAACAGTATACAAACTGTGGAAAACCGTAATCGGGCAGCCGGGTGGGCCCCCAGTGTTGGCGATTTGCAAGATTTCTGCATCGACTGGCTGAAATTTATCGATCTCGGCCTGAGCACCGTTCGATCGCGTCCACCTGGCCAGCAGGATATCTCGATTACGGGAACAAGTTTAGATCCGCGATAGCGGCAGGCTAATTATACCTGGGCTGGCCGAACACGCGTGACAGAAGGCTAAGCGAAGAAGCACGTGCCGGCTGTCTCTGGCGGCTGCAATCTTCCGCGCGCGGCCATAGGTATGCCTATTTACCGAGCAGTTGAAACGCGATGGTAATAGCGTGACAGCAAGTGAGACGAATGTTAGCCATGACGTGGCACGTGCGCGTCAGCGCTATCCGCTGAACCCGCCGTAGGCGTACTGGTATCCGCGCCATGGACGTGCCATTAATTAGGTACATCGGGCATCGGGGAGGCCTTTAACGGTATACAAGAGACACGTCGCCATTAACGCAAACGCCCCGACGATTCGACGCCGATCGCTCGTTAACGGAGAGGGGCCTAGTAGACTATGCGATCGCGAGAGGTCACGCCTCGCGACACGTGGGAAAAAAGCACGGCCCCGCTGTCTCGGTAAATATAGGCGCAGTCCGGCGTAGCCGTGGCAAAAATTGCCAGACAGGGCATGTTCCGAATAACAGTAAAAGAGCGGTTTATTTGCATTTCGCTTGTAAATCAGCCGGCCGACTCCTCTTCCACCGGCCGGCTCGCCCGTTCCGAGCTTCGTTTTCACACTTTCCAGTACTGTTCCCGGTCAGGTGCTTCCTGGAAACAAGTCGCCGCGTGTCTACCGCCGTGATAGCAAGAATGAAATTCGATATCGACTCGAATTCGTTAATGGAGGATGGATCTCGCTCCGAGGATGCATGGCCGACTGACACCGTACGGGGATATAGGTTAGGATTTTTTAGGTTATCGCTTACCGACCAGTTACAAAGCTCCGTCGGTAATTAGTTGGTAAACCAGTGGTTTCGGTTTCGATGCTTTTTCCGTGGGGGTTGTAAAAACCCACGTTTCGAACCGCTTTTCGTTGCAACGGGTGTTCGAGAGGTATACGTCGATACTTGGAGAGGAGAATCTTTAAATCGAAATTGGTAGAATGTACGATACGGATATGCGTTTTTTTTTTTGTTTTTTAATTTGCCGATATAAATATAAAAATATACATAGAAATGAAAAATTAAACTATGAGATCGATGACTCCAATGTGGAGTTCTCGCGACCTTGGAATTAAACTTAACCTACCGCGCTTATCGCTTTAAGGTAATATATGTGGATTGGTAAATATTGATTTCAACATATATTTATATATAAGTACAACTTATTACACTCTTAATAAAAGAGTGACGTTGGACGAGTGTGCGTAGAATATCAGTATAAGCGAATTTAGGATGTTATGAAAGAACGAGTATGCGTGTAGTGAATGAAGTCTGATACGGATTATATCTGTGAGTAATTTATGAAAGAACAATGAGAGAGTAAATGGAAATGTTAGTTGCAATTGAGAAATCATTGAGAGTAACGTTTGAGAGAGTAGTCTTTCAAAATTATATATATTCCTTCTATATTGTCACACGATCCACTTTTAAGTTTAAAATAAATATTTATTATATTTAAGCATATATATTATCCATTTTACTATCAATATTCACCTAAGAACTATTTTAAATTAGAACGCATATGTGCTTATGTACAGAAAGGCACGAAAACTACACAGCTTTTGGAGATACGTGTGTCTGTAATTATGACAGTGACCTGTCATCTATGTTTCATTTCGAAATATTAAAAATTTCGCGATACAGATATATTGTAAATTAAAAGGTAGCGTACGGCAGAGTTGCAAACTTGATTTAACGATCTTATTTTTCGTTATTTTGACAAAAATTGTTTTGTAATTATTTTGCTCTGTATTGGAATGTACAGAAATGTAACGCGAAATAAGAGATAAGATCGTTTTTTTCGAATTTTTGTTTATTTGATTATTCTAATTAAAACGTGACACATTCGTATAATCGAATATTTTTGTTTTTCTGTTCTTATTAAGAGTGTTTGTTTATAATTTATAATAATTTAACAGTTTCCTTTGATACTTATTGTAATCTACCGATGTCATTTTAATTGCCAATTAAATTTTTTTCAACGTTTCTATTTTACCGGTCGTATCTTCTGTCTGTGTTTGGAAGTATCTTAATTTAGCATCTAACTTCGAGATGTCAGGGCCAAGTCAACTATTTAATTTCGCTACGTAACGGTAAAAGAATAAGATAGCTGGTGATTCCTCCAGCTCTGATTTCAGAGACAATATGTATATATCAATTTCAAGCGTTTAGGCTGTTATTTTAGATGTTTATAATATAATATGATACAACGAGGAAGTGAAAAAAGCGAGTTATTTTAATAATTTTGTTTCGTATGGTATTATCAAACAGGTTTAAAAATTACGTAATCAATTTTGACACCGAGACCAGTCGGAGTCGTCAAATTAAGACGAGTTAAACTCGTTTCTAAAACGAGAAATATTTCTAAATATATAGAAACAGAATTCTAATTATATTCGGCCTTCACCTCTCCTTCTTTTGCATAATTTTCATTTTTATTGTACTTATTTCATTTATCAATTGTCCTATGCTTTCCTTATTACTTGTGTATTAATAATAGTATATTAATTTTTCGCGAATTAATAATAATTTCATTACTATTTGTGTAGCTTGATACGTTACAAGAAGACGTCAACATTTCGTCAACTTTTTTTAGACCTTTATCGATGATATTTTCAAGCTTTTTGCTATATAATAATTGATTCAGTGAATCAGTCAATCGTTTTTCAACGGTTTTCGTTCATTCTTCCAGATATTCGTTACTAAATATGTTTATACAGAACATTTTTTACACCGTAGATACGTATTGTGTAAGAAATCGTGTAAAATGAGTAAAATGAATTCAAATGTCTCTGTTGCACATCTTTACATATCACAATTTTTATATGCTTATAAGGGATGAAATAAAAAATGATTCTTAAAAAGAAATTATTTTTACCTATTTAGACAATACTCACTTGTTTTTATCGATAATTGAGCGTTCCGTTAATTGTATTCCTATAATTCTGATAATTGAGGTTTGGTTACTATGCATACGTTATTATGTTTTGAAGAATATTTCATTAAGGGCAATATTTTCAACAATTTTCTATCCATACATGTAAATAGTGATCGACTGTAATTTTCGAAATATTAGCAACAATTTTCGAGTACTATTAAATTAAATTCTATTAATTTGTCAAGCCTTATCATTCAGTGGATCTGATGACATATAAAGATAAAAGATTTTTTACTAACGTCCAGAAAATTAAGGTCGATCTGCATAATCGTGCATATAAGAATGTCGCTTTCTACATCACATTTTAGAATTATGAGAATCAACTTCACTCCAACTTTAAAACATCACACACATAGTAGGTAAAGAAAGTATTAATGCACTGTATTAAAAATAAAATCATCCAAACAGAAAATTTTAATTTTGATGAAAGTTTGTGTACATGTAGAGCATATCGTGTTCTACATGTAGCAATATTTTTTATGAGCGAGAAATTTTCTGAAGAGAGTCAAATAGACTCACCAAATTTCACTACATTTTCATACTCTGATTCATAATCTTTTTTTGCAATTTTGTTCACAGTAGAGTGATTTTATAGTGAACTGAATAAAAAGGGTTCACTATAGACTAAATAGAATTACAGACTGAATAGAGTATTAAAAATCAAACATTTTTTCTAGAAAAAGTTTTGTCGTATCTTGAACTATTTCAAAATCGTATTTAAAGAAAAGCAAAAATAGTCCTGAAAATTCAATTGCTAATTTCATCTGCTCTGAGTGATATTACGTAAAAAAAAGGGAAAAAGAAATTGTTGTATGTATAATATGTTACGTATATACGATGTACGTACTCATAGAGTCTCGCCGAAATTAAAAAATACAATTAGAATCTTCTGATTAGGTGAATCTTTTTGTTATATAGTGTCTGTCTAGATTTTCAGAGGAGATAGCCACGTAGATAAAATAACGTTGAAATTTAGCGAAATTTAATTCCTACTGCAAAGAAACGATATCGGCAATGCGTACTGTTCATCCACGATACTCTGATCCTCCTTTTCTCCGACAAATTATTATCATTCGATCACGTTCGCTAATATTTCGAGTAGGAATTCAAGCACGTTTAACCTCCGATATAAACCTACTTCGATCTAAAATAAGACGAGGATTGGAAAAGTGGGAACCTCGCAGCTATCATCGAATTCCTAGAATCGTGGGTCAATCAGATCTCTTGGATTCGATCAGTTGGACGATCGTAAGTCGTGCATCGGTATCGTCGCCGGATCTCGACAAGTTCCCGGCGTTCTTCCTAGGGAAAAGAGGACGCGACAGAGTATGGAAAACGGAATTCCTGGTAAAGACAGCGGTTAAAATTATAACCGTTTAACGATTGCGAGAACACCGCGTAGAACCTCGACGTGGATCGGAAGTACAAATCGGGAAATAAAAAGCCATAGACGGAAGGAGACGAGGAACGTGACTATCGATAAAGTTATCTATAACCGAGCCTTCTATTTGTCAAATTAGTAGATAAAATATATAACAAATAAACATCTAACAAAGAAATAAAAAGACCCGATAAGATCCAACGAATAAAAATGAATAAATAAAAAGTAAATATCTAATAAATTCAATCAAAATAACTAACAAGATCCAATGAACAGAAATGAACAAATGAAAATAAATAAAAAAAAACGCGAACATAATAAATTCAATAAAAATACCTAATGAGATATAATAAAAAGAAATGAATAAATGAAAATAAATAAACAAGGAGTAAACATATAGTAAATTCAATATAAATAACTAATAAGAATAACGAACGAATAAAAAGTAAACGAGAAATAAAAGTAAATTAAAAATAAATAGAAAATAAAATTTATTTCAACTAGAAAAACCATCATCGCAAAAAAAGATACAATTCCACATTGCATATTTACTCGTGAAAAAATCATACCATGTAACAGAGTTCGTTAAACAGTTAAACACAATCTCTGCAATATTTTTCGCCTAAAATAGAGTTAGAACCCGATCAAGTTACCAGACTGATCCTGTACATTTACTCGTTATTTTCGCAGTTACTCGAAATAACCGAGTCGTTTGGAAATACGCGAATTGTTTCTCGCCCTCTGCTAACATTTCGAAATTTATTTCTCTGTATTCTTATTCCAGAATAAACACGCTAGTTATGCTATTCGAAGGAAGCACTTGGTGTTCTTCTATCGGTTATCTTTATTTGAAATAAAACTCGGCCATTTGTGATAGATAGAGAGTAGAACGGGCTTCCTGATCGAATATCGATAACTTATCGATAATCGATAGTCGGGTCCGTAGCACGAAAGTAGTGCTGCTGTCCGTGGCATTGTGCGTCCGGTGGCTGGTAGAAGCACGTTTCTTGCTTAAAGTAGCGACACGCAGGAGCCACGCTGCTTCTCGGAGGCCACTCGGTTCTCCTTCCTCGCACCTGCCAACTAACTAGTCGAACCTGATTAAACTCTGCCCTGTGTGTCGTATGGCATACCCCTGTCCTCCCCTAGCCATCTCCACCTCCACTTTCTACTTCCCGTTAACCCCTTCTTTCAGTAGCTTCAGTCATGTCCTCACCTCTTTCCCCCTGCTCCTTCCCCGCCCTCCTCCTATGATTAAGTCTCTCTTTCTCTCCTTCTCCCTCTCGCTTCCCCCCTTTCTTGCCCCTCCTTTTCTTCTTCTCTCAAGCTTCTTCTCTCCTTCGTGTTTCCCGGTCTCCGTCTTTCCGCCACGGTCTCCCTTTTTCTCTCCGTTTGCTTCGCTTTGACCGATCTCGTGCCGTTCGGTAAGACTGGAGAAGAGTTACAGGATCACCGATACCATATCCGACCTGCTCGCCGTCTCCTCGCCGACGTAGAAATACGTCCGAGTTGGCCAAATGCCTCTTCCCGATTCGTTACTCCCTCAGATGGTCTGCGCGAGATTAGGCTACCTGCTACCCCTTACCTCTCCAATCGTCAAGGATCCACTTCCTGTTCCTGCTTTCTTTCCTCCACGCCGCTTCTCCACGAGCCGAGATCCAGTCGTTTGTTCGAGATCGTTCGGGATGTTGGCTCGTTCGACAGGTTAGGTGTCCTTGGGTATGACAGTTTCACGCCGTGTAATTTCTCTCGATGGAATTTTCATGGGACATGTCCCAGGCTTTCGGAACGAACGTTTGAGAATATGAAGATGTAGAAGAGATGGTTTGGTTCCTTCGAGTTGAGCCTGGATTGAAATTTGTTCGACTTTTAACGTGACACTGTGTTCTCCCAATTTGTTAAACATCCTAGATATTCTAATCTAACATGAAGCAATTATTATTCATTTTAAAACGAGATTGTTCATCTTATTTCGAGTAACTGTCATTCGTTTAAAGGCTATTCAAATTAGTAACCTTTTATCGAACAATTATTGATTTTATAATTGTTTATTATTCAACTTTGAGCAATTATTAATCATCAAAATTGTTAACCCAACTTGAAATGTTTGTTAGTAATTTTTAAATTATTATCGAAATTGTCAACGTTATCTTGACTAATCATTATTTCAAAACAATCAATTATTAAAATTTTCAATCTCATTTCTCGAAATTATTTGACACTGTTAAAATTAGTAATTTTATTCAAAATAATTTTGATATTCTCTTTAAAGTAATTTATTTTATGTTGATGATTTAGTATTGATTTAAAATCATCGTTTCGAACAATCAGGCATTTCTTTAATCTTTTCAGAAATACTGCTACATATGTGTACGTTCAGTTCTTTTTAACTTTAGATTTACGGACTGAGCCAATTTGACTCGATAAAAAGAAATAGAAATAGATATAAGAGCCTTTGTGCTAAATGCAATAAAAATGTTTGCAGAAAATGTATTTCCAAAACAGAATTTATATGTAAAAAATGTTTCGATGATTTTTTAAATTATAAATCTTTTATTTAAATTGATATGCAACTATTTCCTTTGCAAAAAATTTCAATTTTCTTGTATGAGTCACATTGCCTCACTTTAGTAATAATAGGTATATAATTAATATTCGTAAATCTAGTGTTAAATTATGATTATTAGAAGTGAAAAGAAAATTAGAATCAGGTGGTGAACTATTCACTGTAAAATCCTTCAATTATAAAAAAGAAAACCTTGTCGAATATTATCGCTAATAGCGGCTTATTTTACTTTACAATCGTTGCTTTGAAATTGTTATAACGTTAACTTAAAAAAAATTCGTCCCTGAAGAGGTTAACGTGAAATTTAGAAAGATAAGGTTACCATAGTTGAGCAAGAAAAAAAGAAATAGTGTAGTAACCACAGGGATCGTCGGTAAACGGTAAAACGTGATTCATGGATGGGTCCGATATTCAGGCAATCCCTGACATCTGTTTCTACTAATTTGATTAGACGATTAACCGCATCCCGTGTTCGGTTCAGTTTGATTAGACTCGACTCCACTCGACTCGACGCGATGCATATCGTAACGAACTCGACGAAGCAGCGGCCAATGTAAATGAAAATTACGCAAATGTATCACTACAGTTTATCGGGACTTCGACGTTAATTTTTAAAGCTGAAATTTGGATATTGGTCCGCGAGTTGTAAGCGTTGTTCGTTTCGTAGAAATTTTTGTGTTTAATTTCTTTTTCTCTAGCGTAAAAGGCAAAGAATGATCAAAATAGATCGTCCATACGATTTTTAAATTATTTTTTAACACGAATAATATATAGTGTGCCCGTTTTTGAATGTAACTATTAAATATCCCGAAAAATGTGAAAGATTCGAAAAAATATTTCAGACCGAATTAGGTAACCAATGTTACATAAATATTATAATATTATATTATGAAATATAATGGACTTCTTTTTCTCCAACCTAATGTTATGATTTAAAATTTGAGTTGACCTTCATAGTGCTTTCAGAGTCATTTAAAAATTATATAAAGCAATTTTTGTTCCAAACATTTTTCAAATATTTCATATTTTTCGAAATATTTAATAATCATGCTTAAAATGAACATTTGTATGTAAGTATGTAATATTTTTGTTGGAATAGTGAAATTTTGGTACTTATGAAGATTATACGTATAATAGATACTTAATTGAAAGTTTAAAATTAATGATAATTTAATGAAAAGTATTGTAATTAAATATACGATCTATTTATTTTATTTTTAAATCTAAGATATTTGTATATGATATGATATATCGAATAAAATACTTTTCTTTCAATGATTTTCAAATTTTTGACGATTATAACATATTTTATCACATAATAAAATAAAAAAGACAATCTACGAGTTAGACAAGAGGTTTTAAATAAATATTTGTTGTGGCTTACTTTCTATATACTATTGATTTTAATAAGGTTATAGTGTTTTCCAGTGCACTATAATCAGATTCAATTCTCTGGACCTATGTTTGAGAATAACGATCATAAAATTGCAAATATTTGTCAAAATTTAAAAGCAAATTGAGAATATAGAAAGCAATAATTAAATCAGCAAGAAAATATGTTTCATTGCGTGTATAATGTAAAAAATATTGCGTATAGTTTATAAAAACTCTTTCATTTGTGATATATATAAAAAGTAAAAAATAACATTTATTTCGAAAATTTTTCTAACTTTTTATAACACCTATAATAAAATTTCCGCGAAAATAACACTTCAGTACTAAAATGTAAAATTCTTTAGTTTTATTTGATGGTCAAATAATATCTTTCGACAATTACTAATAACTTCGCAACTTTATATTCTGGAAACGAAGTGACAATGTTTGTCTAAAATATTTTCATACATTCAACTCACGTTTTATTGTTAAAACTTGGGATATTCTGTGTACACTTGAAGGTATTTACTTAATATTATGTCAGATTTATCGTCACCCTGACAGTGTAAGATAAAAATTTCAATATACATATCTAAATAAATTAATTTAACTCATATTTTATATTAAAATGTTTGTTAATAATTAATATTTTTATTTTAAACGTATTTATTATTATTCTATATCAGTTATTAAAATTAGTTTTCAAAATGTTAGTTTTATTTTTTTTACGTTATATACGTATCTATAGGGTGTCTCAAACAAATGATATTACTTATTATTTCTTACTGAAAAAACTAGTAAACTAATGAAATAAACACCAATGATCTTAAAACCTCATTCAAAGAAAGAAAAAAAAAAAATTATATGTAGAAAAAATTATATTCCATATAATCCATATAACTGAATATAATCTATGACTATATATATAATCCGTAAAACAGTGGAATTTTGTCTCGATAAGTTTCATTCAGTAAAAAATAAGACATATCTAGTTGAGCTCGTTTAACCAAAACAACCTGTATATCACTAGATTAACATAATTTATTAATACTTCCAAGGATGGATCAATATTTTCAGTTCGACTTCACGAATACTACAAATTCGAATGGAAGACTCTTCCTCTTGTACATTCATTGCTTCACAGATGCCATAACACGTGACATTTTACTCGGAAATAGGAATGAATAAACAAGTTCTATTGAGGAAGTACTCTTGCCCTTTTGCTCTAACAGTGTTGAATATATGCGATGCCTATGCATGCATGTTACGCGTGAACATAAAATGTAATCGTTCAAGAGAAAACATTAACATACGTATTCTTATTGTATTCAGTTCTACCTTTCATGGAATATGCTTGAGGCACGCTGTGTGAATCTGTAGCAATATGCATACGTAATTCGTATTTATGTATCTACGCAGTTATTCTACTTTGCGAGGAAATGAAATTTCTAGGAATTCTGTTCCTTTGTTTGTGTTTATGGCTTCTCTGCATTTCATTTTTCTTATGGTTCACCATCCCTTAATTAGCGTACAAAGAAACTCCTACATATTAGATTTGTTACAACTTGTAATTATTAATGGAAATATTTCGTAAATGCGAAGTAATTTTTAATCGTTTGTACTATATGTTAATTATAATTGATCTCCTACTTTTGCTCAATCATGCAGTATATATGTTTACGTAACAAATTTTTCATAATTGTCTATTGAGGTTATGTGATAATTCAATTATAAAGAATAAAAGAAGGTACATACTTTAAAATGGTGTTA
>NIJG01000059.1:3306299-3324237 GCA_002201625.1 Euglossa dilemma | reverse complement strand
CGTAAATGAAAGAAAATTATTAATTATAAATTAAATCATAAAATTTCGATCTATCAAGTGGAATGAAAAAAAAAAATTTTTTTTATATTATTTATCATATTTTCTTTAAAGTTTAAAGTTTATTTTATTGCGTAGTATTTGATCGAGGATAAATCATGAAAATATATTTGTAAATTTTTATGTTTGAGTGTGATGAAATACTATAACAAAGTTATAATGATCATATGACAATGATGTATCATTGTGGTACTTTAACTTATTAAAATAAATTTACATTTTAATTTATGTTATCGTTAATTTATATTATTAATTTCATTCCGAGCGTACATTGGTGACCTATTATTATTATTCATATTTATTTATTTTGTTTCCTGACTATTGTTATTTAATTTAATCTGAAACGTACTTAAGTACAACATGATCCAAAAAAAACTGAGGAATATCGATCTAGTGGATATGACAATAATAAAAAAAAAGTCAAAATTTGTAGGACACTATTATTAAAAAATCCAAAAGTAGTAATTTTCATTGATTCATTCAATGTTAATCCTTCGGTATTTATTTTTCATATGCGATGTTACCTGTACTGAGTGGAGATTTGGATAGAGGTCAGCATGGTCGGACAGATCGTCGAAAGAGATGGCGAACGTAGAACTGTTGTAGCTGCGTGTATAGAGTTTGTATCGAACTTAACCTAGCACTAACTCTGAACTTCTCTCGAGTACACCAAGAGAATTCTATACTTCGCAATTATCCTTAACTTCCACCTTCCAAACTTCGCACAATCGAAAATGCAATTACCACACCTTTCAATGGTATTATGTTTAATCGTTAACGTAAGGAATATATCAACATTAATACCCAGTTGCAAGTCGAGTATTATTTTCTTCCCTCGTGAATCATTCGAAGCGGACGATCTACATGGATCACAATATAGTTTCTGTTTTATTGATCGACGATTCCAGCAGCACAAATTAACCTCAATATTATTCCCACGAAACCTGATTCGAAAAAAGGCTTCGTTAGAATAAAAAAATTAATCTTTTAAACATTCGTTTACTTAGACATTTGCAATTCCTTAAATATGTTAGAGAGATATGATCGATAAGGAAAGGAGAATAAATTTGCTTTACGAAAGAAGAGACTATAGTAAAAGAACTGGACTTTAGTAAATGCTTCGCATAACTTCGTTTCCGGACGTTGACCGACAAGAAAAAGGAATCCAACTGTTTTACCGTCGTTCTTACCCACTCGCTCACATATGCAACTGTGAATTACATGCACCTAGCAGAATATTCTGTAAAAGTTTTATTCAAAAATTTTGAAATATGACTTTCACTTTGTAAGTCGAATATTTTGTTCTAAGGAGTACTACTAAGATTTTTGAATAATTCTTTATTAGCCAGGGTTAAACAAAATATATGAAAGAGACATATAGAAAATATCTGTGCAGATATTTGTTTAAGAACAAATTTATTTTTATATATTATATATTCGAAGTTTTGAAATATTCATCAATAATAATACATGTGAAACAAATAATTAAAATTAGAATTAAAGTAAATTGTCATAGAATTAATGCCATAAGAGCAAATACGTCGTAAAAATTTGTCATGTACGAGAATCAAGGTGTTTACAAATTTAGTTCGTCTTAGTTCTTGGCTTTGTTCGATAGAACATATATTTGCTTTAAAAGAATTGTAAAATTTAGGTCGTGAAAGAATATCAATCATATGAAATCGAAATTACACAATAAAAATAAGAAGTTTTGTGATTCACTATAAGTATCTTTCCTAATGGTTGAATCGACAATTTTATCATTAATTTCAAATTAGTACTACAAATATTAATAACAATTTTCCTCACTTCGACAGTATTTTGATTAAAATGTTTTCTGAAATAACAAAATTTGTATCCATTTATTTTTATAAATCTTTTCTTGGAATCCATAATAACTTCAGTCCTTCACATTATAATAACGAGTCTAACTCGTCATTTATTTTTGTCGAATATTAGAATTCTATGTTACATTTGTCGTACGACAAAAATTATATTTAACGCGTTTTAATATGTATAAAATTTTAAGAAATTTTAAAATTTTTGTGTAATTAAATCGTGAATAAAATAAAGATGTAACGATTAAGTAAAGTGAAATGCTTTTCTAATATATCAGTTTTCAAGATTAAATCATAGCGAAAGGGTTGAAGAAAGAAGATTTATTATTATTATTATTTGTTCGTTCGATTAAATATTTAATTGTTCATTTCTACAATTTTTCAAGGTTGATAAATTTTATGAACGTTAACCTCAAGCTTAGTAGTAACTTCAAATCATTGTTCATTGTTCAATCAGTTAAAATGCTATGGAAACGAAGAAAGTTGTAATTAATATACAGATATATGTCATATGATATATGGTATATCATATGATATATGTATACATATGTATCTGTATATAATTAATATACAGATATTAATTACAATTTTCTTCGTTTCCATAGCATTTTAACTGAATATTTTTCTAATCTAACAAAATTTCGTCCTATCTTCTTGTAAATTGTAGTATTTGTAAAATAATTACAAATATAATCTGCCTTATCTTTTGATCCTATAATATAATACACAACTTTGCCTATATATGGTACTTTAAGATCTAGTGTAACAAAAGTTTATGGTTATTTAATATATTTCTTGCTGCAATAACAACACTTTTCAAAATGTTCCACAATGTCTATTGCGTATATACTTATCGAATGCTGATAGATATTCCAATTCATTATTAATCTAGTTCAAAGATTCATTTAACTATCGATAGACAAATGAAATTGTAATTAGAATGTAGAAACGGTGGTAATTATTTTATAAATTATTATTATTAATTAGCCACTATCGGAAGCTTTGTCTCTGTTTCGAGCAACGAAAACAGAATTCTCTTTTTTGCGACGGCAGATGTCGCCGTCTCCATAGATTAATTAGTACCTAGATCGATATACCACAAGCAGATGCCGTTGATGACAATATAAACAAATAAACAAAGAAATATCGAAACCCACGTTTTAAGAGAATACCAATTGTTCGAGGTTGTCAATCGTAGAGAAGGAACATCTTTGACTCGCTATACGTCGAGCATGTTCCGCCATATTTCTATCGCACTGCCATGTCCTGGCACGGAAGATTGCTCGATACCGGGATTGCTATTTTCGAATATGAGGGTTGAAACACCATGAAAGGAGGCACGTGCACTTATGTAGACGCGGTGCATACATCAGGTATGTACTTCCGCGTGCAGTTACATGAAGTTGGCTTCAAGTTTCATGCAAGGCATCGAAAGATCGCTGAAACTCAAAAGCCGGTATAGAAAGTATCGGAACGAATCACCTAGGCTTTACGTAACCTGAAGCATATATACCACTGAATGTGTGCAATACATTTACCGCGAATCCATCGATCGATGCCTACGGATTTTCCTGTTGCTTGTTTCGAATCTCGCTCTTCTATGTCAAGTTCTACCCGTGTACGAGTGTCTTCAATGAAGGCTCTGTGTAATTTGCTGTCTATTAACGTGATGAGTGCATTCTTCGAGTAAGGACGCTTTCGAACGTAATCTTGGATATTTTGATCCTTGAATTCAAAATTTTTCGAGGCTACGCAAGTTTTGAAATTTTTGAAACTCGCGGTATCGATTTTATTTTGTTCCGAGACATGTGTGTAATGAACGAAGTGTGGCATGGGTTATATATTTGTGTAAGTGTAATGTATGAAAGAAGAAAGGACAAATGAGAGAGTAATTGGAAAAAGTTAGTTGTGATTGAGAAATTCCTGAGAATAGATGTGTGAAAGAGAATCTTATGAGAGAGTCATTATAATTACATATTTCTTGTATATTTCTATTCAGTTTATCCGTAAAGTTAATATAAATATTAATTATATTCAAATAAATGTATTATCCGCAGCTAACAAATATTTTTGAATTAAATTCGAATTCAAATTAATATTCGAATTTATTTTTTTATCGACTAATAGCGTAGACAGACTAAAATTTCGAAGAATACACTAAATATGTTAATATGATGAGATATTTTCTCTTTATTTATCGATTTTTTATGTTTTCTTACAAATTTTTCAAGAATTTCACATTCGCGATTAGGATACAGCTTCGAATTTTCAAAACGCGAAACTTTCTTAGATTTTGAGACTTAGATGTTCCAAGATGCTTATCTCTAACTTTGACGCATGAAATTTCAAGAAAATTCGATAAAATTCACTTATTTTGTCAAACTTCTGTTTAAATAAACTGGTAAAAATAATCAAGATTTAATATTTATCACTTGCACATATAGCCTCTATCTGATATTTATAATTATTTGTTACTAATACTGCATTAGATTGGTATTAATGATAACGAAATAAAATTAGTATCCTGTAGACGTTAAGATATTTCAAATTGCAGATTATAAATTGATTTTATTTTTTTAAATGTCGTAATGTAAGATCTATTGCAGAAACAAAAACAATATGAGTAAAGATATACAAGGTAAACAGAATAGCAGAGTCAATTGATACAAACATTGACCGAATAAAATTATTAGGTATAATGCACTACTAATGTAACGTCATATAATAGATATTCTTTTTGTATGCCTTATAATGTACCATTTATTACGGAATACGAAATTATTGGAATAAAGAGATATACGATAAACGGAAAAGAGGAAAGAAGGGAATATAGGATATAATTGGACAAGGTCCAGTGGTTGTAGAAGCGTAATAGCGTATATTATCCTCCCCTGATAGAGTAATCATAATAATAATCGTTATCTTACCCCTTTAATGTGAAATAATCTTATATTATAGATCATTCAAGCTATATAAACACTCGTTATTGCGCTAATAAAAGGTAAGTTTACAATTTCCGGTATACCTATACTGACGATAGAAGTTATTACTATGTTATAGTCTTCTTAATGCCAGACATCTCTCCTAAATAACCAGGCTAGGAATTTTCGAAAATTATACATAGATAAATTAGACACAAAAAGTGTAAAATTAATTTTACGGTGTATGTATAATACGCGTATAACATTGTGAGATTTTCAAGTAAAAATTGAGGTTTCTACATTTCGCTGGCTAGTAGGTGGTTTTTTAAGGGTGAGTTGGAAACTAATTTTTAAATACCCGAAACTCGAATACGAAAGTTTGCAAGATCTCGAAACTCGTGAAACATTCCAAACTTTCGAAACTACCGAAACTCGAAGTACTGATGTTGTTTTGCAGGAGGAATATTTAGTTTTATGAGCTGATGTCTTAACAAAAGTTTTGCATAAATATTTTATATATCATGGCCAAACGAAGCACAATCAAGAACACGAGATTTGCATAAATTCCGTGTGTGTATGTCATAGTTAAACAAAACACAATCAAAAACACGAGAATATACAAAAATATCTATAGTTTAAAGAACACTTCTGAAAAACACTTGTTAAAAAACAATTTCTGTAATCGATTTATTTATGTTTTTGACGATTATAGAGATAGAATAAACATTGCTCTTTTAATCTTCGTGAAACAGTAACGGAGTCTTCGAAGACCTGACTACTTTATCTACTGTAACAAAACTACGTGTATTAGTATTTATTATTAGTCGGCAGTTTCGTAGTTACTTTTTCCTACAAGAATTTAAAGTCAATATATAGAGATCAAAGCGCACGGTATTTGTTAAAACCGATTTGTTGCGTTTGATACTATTTATAACACGTAAGAATACAAAATTTAAAATCTCTGTAATGTTCTAAAGTCGACTTTTACGATTGAAAAATGTCCCTGTAACGGGGACACCGACCGCAAAGGGTTAATATCTCTACTATCATAAACGGTTAACTAATGCTGGAATTTAAATTATTAAATTTATTTAATTTATCTAAATTATTTAACCGTTTTAGTGCCAGGGGTTTTTAAAAGTCCACGTCGAATAGTGCCATGAAGCGCGTTAGAGTTTCCTTCATTTATCTGCGAATAATGCCGATCGACATGGTCGCGCTGCTCATTTTTTCGTCGCGCTTCAGATTGATATGCAATTTTTTAATATTAACAATTTCATCAGTTGCGTTAGAAACGTTGTACTGATTACCCAAAAGAAAAAAAATGAAAGAAAATTTGTAATTACGAGAGGAAACTCTCGACACACTCGCGACAAGATACATCCTGAGTTGAGCGCGTTGCGAATTGATATTATTTTTGATCGTGATCAAAAATAGCGACACGATTCACCACAGTACGCGAACAGCGCGATCGCGCTGCATGGCACTAAAACGGTTAAATTATAAATTATTAAATTCATGACCGGCAAAAGCTTGGAAAATCCGAATTCACTGCATTTTCCGAAGAATTCGGTGTGTTGCTTTAATATTATTAACGTTTGACCATTTTCAGACTGTTTTTAACCCACTATGCAGCATCACATATCTGTGACGAAAATAGAATTTTAATATTCACCAGGAAAACTAGATGAAATTTTACCTGTTCGCATTAGAGATGTTTTCTGTATAACGTGAACAATACGAAGCTAATATCTGGTTCGGTTTATTAAATTTATGCACATATAATTTTATAACGCGTATATCACGGCGGTTCCTATCTTTTATTAAGTTACAGATAATAACGATTGATAATATTAAGTTCTTCTGTGCTTCGTTGAAATATTTTTTAAAATATTTAGGTACGTATTTTCTATGTTTTTATCTGTCATGTGTAAATTTCCAATTTTATGTATAACCGTGTATTTCTATTCTAAGTTTATCGTTGATTGAATATTTGCTTTTTCAGTTTCTCCTCTTTCTCCGTATTTTCTTTCGAATTCTAGTATATCCTCACACGTTGAATTTACCTTTATCTAAAAATATCACGTTGTTCTAAAATTCTTCTGATTTATTTATACAACTTATGACAAATTACATTTATTTATGTGAAATTTTCTTCTGCGGAGCACTATGAATTAATTCTTATTTCTTGCAGAATGAACATTCCATTTAATTATTTTAATATAACGATGCCAAAATTCTTAGCTTTAAGTTTAATTTTAATTTCAACGGTTATACTTTAATTTCAATCTGGATTTTTATATTCTTTTGAGATCAATTACTCGCATTTACAACATTTATTTATTTATAATAGCCGTAAAGATTATTTTATTTTCCTTATTTATTTATTTATTCGTTCATTATCATTCATTGCTGTTCTTGTTTTAATCCAAAATATATTTTATTGACTCCCAGTTTAATAAAATGCTATTGATTTTATATTAATACTCTAATATCAATAGTACTAATAATAATAACAACAAATTATCATTAAAAATATAATAACTTAATAATAACACTGTTATAAAACATAGTAACGCTAAATAAAAAATAAGGAAATGTATAAACTTTGTTTCTATATTGTTACCTGAATCACGATTTTCTATTCACATTGTTCATTAGATATACATATTTTAATATCTCACAGGCGAAAGCGATGAACTGCATTTTGAAAAATTTTTTACTATCCTATTATCGAAGCACTCGATCAATATTTAATTTTCTATATTTGAAATAGATTTCTGCCTTTCCTTTTGGACTGGTAAACAATTTGACATATAAGCAGTTAACCCAAACCCTTTTTTCTCAACAATATCAATATTCTATTAATGTGTATTCATTAAAGCAACGACCATCACAAATTTACAAATAAAAGGATTATACAAGAAAAAATTCACATTTCTCAGAGTTTTATTCATTTCGTTATTTATTTATTTTGGTTATTTTATTAACTTCATTATCCGAAGAAACTTCACAAAATAAAAGTACTGCTTACAAGTTCGATTTCTGCAATTTAGTAACAATAAACGTATCGTAATCTCATTCTTAGAATTAAGTGACCGAAGAGCGACATGGACAACAATGGACGTTTGAAGTAACGGGCTTTAATTACAGATGACCGGCACATGGTCGCACAGTTATCTGAACTTTAGAACAAACGATCGACAAAGCGTGAACTTTGATAATACACCCACTCTCTTCCAATTTTTTTCCATTTATTCAGATCCAATTTTCGTAGGTAGTTCCGTTGCTTCATGATCCTGTGTCACAACTAGAAATAAAGACTAACTATATAACCACATTTCACAGTTTAAACAACCGTTTTCAAATTTTTAATTAAAAATCTTTTCTTAATTATTTTCTAATTTTACCGATATAATTTTGAGATTTCCTTTCTTATGTATATCATATTGTTTTTAAGGTTGCAATTTGACATGTATAGTTTACTTGTAAAAAATAATAAATGTAAAGGATCGAATATTTTCTTGTTTGCGTCTAGTTGTGTCTACTAAATCGTCCAAATTATGTTATTACTGGTTGAAAAAGTTAGTACAGTACACAATTTAACGCGTTAAATTGGCCTCTAGGGATCGACATTTTTCTGTGCTCTTGATCTTCTGTCTATACATTTACATCTATTTATCTCTCGTTTACATGGAAACTAAATAAATTAACATGTACGTTTAACGTGCCAGTGAAAATAAAAATGTTTAAATCTTTGACATTTTATCTATGAAAAATTCATTAATTATTTATTGTTATGGTTACCTCGTTCACGTGCTTATATAATTATATTTTTCTTAAGTTACTAAACTATCTTGTATATTTAATCGGATATGACAAAATCGAAATAATTGATTTTATTGATTTCAACGTGCGAATTTTCGAAAACTTTTTCTCTACAAAAAATTACTATCAATTATTTATCAAATATTTTTTCACATATTTTTTCAAATATTTTTTCAAATATTTTTTCAAATATAATTCTTTCATGTTACTATAAATAATGGAAATATTGCAACGAGTTTGAGTTATTGTATCACCCCATGTGATAACACTATTCAACACAAATTTTAATCTGTAATATCCATCGGGTAATTCTTATAGAGTTTACATTCCTGAACACAAATCCGTAATCGATATTGGTCTATCACCCTCAGTTTTCGAAAATTGAGTTTTTCTATAAGCGCACGATTTTTGGTTAAAATGAAGTATTGCACGAAGGGTAAAAATAGCAGATTCGTTCTCATCTTAATAGTTAGATGGGCATTTATATTAATAAATCATTGGTAATTTAAGTATCGAGTAACAAAACTGTTTCAAATTACTAGTGATTTAGAGAAATTTCTCATAATTTTGTGGTTATTATAAAAAAGTACACGAAAACGTATACATGTTAATCATATAAAACTGGATTATGATTTTGGTGTATATTATGAATGGCTACGGCCCTGATGAAGCTGAATTTGGGACAATGGCTGCGTGGCGGCAAAATCCCGTTTACGAGCCCGATATATATTTTATCGTAATATCAACATTGAACACCATCCTAATATTGTTCCTGGTTGTTTTCTTTTTCAGAAAAGCCTGCAGAATACGCTACTGCGTAGAAAATTTTTGTCAGATGCAGAATTTTTTGTAATAATGGGAGAACACGCGTAGAAAGTACGCTCAGAGACTTATTTTTAAGCTTTGATAATAAATTATAATTATACACATCGATAAACTTCAGTTGCTCTCGCCTAATTTGTAAAGTAACAATGAATCTATTTCTTACTTTTTATGTAATATTTCATTTTAAACAAAAACCGTGTTCAGAGACGTAAGATGTATGAGAATTATCTGTTGTATGTTACAGATTAGACAAAAAGTTTTTTTAGTGTATTAATCTTCGAGAATGTTTCATCTACGAAAAATTATTATTGATGCCTTACAGCAATTTCGATGTCGTATTTCTATAAGTAAAGTTTTTTTTATCATTAAAAGTAACACAGATATTTCAGTTGTTCCCGATTACTGGAGCATTCTGTACGATAAATCGATCACAAAACCAAAATTAAAATAATAAAAACAGCTACCTATCGATTTTATAACCCTTTGCACTTGAGAGGCGACTCTCAGTCATCGTTCGTTTTAATACCATAACTTAAACAATAAATTAAAAAAAAATAACTATATTAAAAATAACCACAGAGGAAATATCGAAATAAAATAATTCTACTCATTCTAAACGCAAACGTATAATTTCTTTTGCATAGTTTGCCATGGAAGGTACCACCGAGCTTATAGAAAAATAAGAAAAGCTTCCATATAGCAGAAAAGTCTTCGAGTGCGAAGGGTTAAATTTCAATTTGCTTTCACATTTGTTGGAACGCATCCAACAATGTTTTTTGTAATTTTCCATATTTTTCAGATTCTACCGACATCAAGGGCCTACTTTATGTTTTTATGACCAGTGTCCCATGACTCGCGGACACGTGGTCACCCCAATTTGGGGCTAGGCCCCTAAAAAGCACTAATTAACTTTGCTGTGTAAAACATCACCGAGTATCATTCAACTTCTCACGAATATTGAGAGTAAATTAATTGATTTATTTATCTAACAATTTGATTCACTTAACACTAGGTTTACGAAACTCGTCAATTTGACGCATAGGTTGCTTCAATTACACAATAATAATACATTTAGTTAACTTATATTAAAACTGTTAGTATTGTAATTGTTTTTAAATGAATCTAACCTTTTTTTCCTTTATCTCTCAATTAAACAGATACCCGTAGTAATATCAATACAAAAAGCGTCCGCAAAGACGAAAGACTGTTTGTTACAAACTAATTTTTCCATAACTATCGCATACCATATATTCTAGATATTTAGTTCACACGTTCAGAAACACACATGAACACTCGTGCTATCGTTCGTCCTCACACACTCGCATTCACACCTTTTAAAACCAAATTAACAGATATCCCTTCACATTACATTTTTATTTTTCTCTCAAGTCCAATAACGCTTCGCCGTTCAAAATCTTGAAAAACATATCAGCAGACTTAATTTTTTCACCAATAGACATTTTACCGAATAAAATAAAGCAATCATCGCCGAAACGATTCGACATTTACGTCACGTAAAAATATTAATTTCTAAAAACGTTTCGTCACGGGGCGCAAAGCTGGCATGATCTTTCGTTTTATTATTGTTACTCGATGAACGTCGACGACACGAATTTAAATCAGGCAACGAGAGAGCTTTCGAGGCAGACGGAACGTTGGCCGCTAATCGATGAAGATTTTGTGCAAATTTATGCGCATAAACGCGGTCACTGGTATTCATCGTGCCTCGACAAAACTTCCCTATTGTCGCCGGGTTAATCGTCCGGGGTCATGGCCGGCCTAACACTTACTTTCGATTCTTTCTTTTCACCTCGTTAATTAAAAGTTTAATTAAAGCCACGTCGATTAATCAGAATTCTGTTTCGACCTGTTCCCGCGTTCTTCGTCGTGGCAGGGGTTTGCTGGAACGAGAATGAAAAGGGAAAAGGGAAGAATAAAAATGGGGTTGCAGAGTAGTACGAGAGGTAACTGACAGTTGCTTGTTGGCCTGTTGCTGTTCTGTGACCAAGCGGGCAATTAAAAAGCCGTCCCGGCTAGAGAATTCGTTGTATAATGACAGTTGAACGGAATTCGAACGAGGTGAATTTATTACTTGAAAAAAGACACACTTCCTCGGTGTAAACTCATCGGCAATGGCTACCGGCTGCACGATGTTCTCATGGACGCTAGTATCGCACAAATTTCGAAAGGATTCCTAGTTTTAATCGTATCGATGTAAATCGTGATTTAATTTGGCAGTTTCATGGAAGTTTAATCACCTTTTTTTATCACCTTGTTTGCTCATAAATGTTTTATCGAATAAAAGGAGCAATTTGTGAAATAATATAATATAAATATATATGTAGGAATGGCGAGCGGGTCGTATTTAGAAATTAAAGCAAATTAATTAGAAATTAATAGGTCTGATGAGTCCTAAGAAAAGAAATAGCGTTATGAGCGATAAGAGAGCGAATGGGTGTGCGATCTTTGTTCCGAGTAAGTGCGTGCAGATGGAAGAGACCGTGTACAAAAAGATCAGATGAAGGTTTACAGATGAATGTTGAGAATACGTGAGAAAAGCATGATCGAAGAAGGAAGAATCTAGAAACGTGATAAAATGTTTAGAATACGTGACAAGAGTATGATCGAAGAAGAGAGCATGAGTATGAAAGGAAACTAAGTGCAAGGTTTGAATAAGGACGATAGGATACGAATGCATCAGAATTCGTGTATTCAGTTGAGAATTCAGAGTTGTCAGTGACGAGTCATAGTCAATAGTCAAGTGTCAGTTATTGAGAACAGATTAGCTATTATTTAAAATAAATAATTTTTATTATTAAAAAGGACTTCGTTTCCGATATTCACTCAACATTCTACTCAAAGTTTAGGTTCATCCAACAGAAAATTCCTACATATATTCAAAGTGTGATCACAGGAGACAAAAATGTAAGATGAAAAAAATGAGCATACATATGTGGGTTACATGTAACAGAGAGAACACGTAAACATACATATGTGGGTTACATGTAAAAGAGGGAACACGGTTATCCGAATGGAAGGCGGCGAGACTGAACGACTATCGACTCGAGTGAATGTTTAGGTTTACATTAAGAGTGAAAGATGAATGAATTCTTAAAATGTACTTAAGTGATGCGTTTTTGGGTCGTATTATATGAGTGTGTAGAGTGTGTATGAATAAAAAATGAGTGAATGATGAAGAAAGAAAGAAGAACGAGAGATTGTCGGTCAGTTGTAGAATTAACACTAGATTTACGAATGTTGATTATATAATTATTATTAGTGAAGTGAGCCAATTTGATTCATATAAGGAAATTGAAATTTTTTGAAAAGAAAATAGTTGCAAATCATTTTAAACGAAAGATTTGTAATTAAAGAATTCATCAAAAACTTTTTTTATATATAAATTCTGTTTTTGAAATACATTTTACGCAAATATTTCTATTATATTTAGCACAAAGGCTCTTACATGTATTTATATTTCTGTTTAATGAGTCAAATTGGCTCAGTCCGTAAATCTAGAGTAATTCCTCTTACTTTAAGAACTTTACTCTTATTTTCCTTCAGCCCATAGTAAATATATATTAGAATTTGATATCTTCTTTTAATGTCAATGGCAGATATTCCTACATAAGTACATCTTAACTGAACCTTTTCTAGACGAAAGTCTTCAGAAGGGAGACAAACGAGCAAAAGTCGATACAAATCGATACATCGATCAACAAGACGGTAACTCTGCAAAGAAAAAAGCTTCGTATTCCTTCTATTGAGTTATAAAGTTACTGGAATGCTGGAATATCCTTCATGTTCAACATTTGTAGAGTAGTTCTAGTCGAAATATTGGAAATTCCTCAAAATAAAAGAATCTTTTCCCTCGAAAGATCTCTATTCAGAAGACGATAAGTAGACAAATATGCCAGTGAAATCGTGTGAAAACGATCTCGAGAGAACTTATTTTCAGTAATTTTTTAATACCTTCAATAGCAACTAAACTAATTTAAATGTCCGACTTAAGGGATTTTTTTTTCAGTGTGAAGTATGTGTTTTTTTACATTTCTTGTGGAATTTTTTTGCTAAGAAACTGTTATATCTTTTGCAACCAAATTGATAAGATTTATTTGCACGTATCTGAACGACGTTTTAGAATTCTTTGAAATAAGAAAAGTTTATATTAGTGGTACTGCATAATGTTAAACATAATCACTTATAAAAAAAGTTATTTCGCGGTGCCTATGATTTCGGCCATATTACTTGCCTGAAATAAAGAAACGTTAAAGTTCCTTAATTAGCATGAATTTAGCTATAGCAGGTATCAGAACAAAATATAGGTGATTAAAAAAAATGGCAATACTACGAAATTCAATTATCGTTTTTTGCATGTTCTTTTTTAACTTCAGAAGCCTCTAAAATTGGAAAAATAATAAAAACTTTTCTAGTACGGGTTATAGCTACACGCGTACTAAATGCGTACTCAAAATTCCGAGACAATTGGTCAAGTGAGTTTTGAAATATCATGGACACCATTCTAAAAAATGTAGTTTCGAGAAAAATGCCTTTAAAGATATGTACACCGATAATGATAATTCGTATAATGAAAATCATACCTAATCTGCCAGTTCAGAATTACAGAGATCTTCTTATTCGAGTATGTTCTGTTTCTTCGATTTTTCTGCTCTTTTATCGATTTCAACTCTTTTCACTGCTTCTGTAGAACGATTTTCCGATCGATCGATTTTATACCTGACTCGAGCGTTTGTGTAGATTTCAGTTTGTTAAATTCATTTAATTTTTTCTCTTTCAATCCCTAATTGGAATTGGCCGCAGAACTGCTACAATTCTACGATTCACTTCGATTGCATTACCAATTGAAGGACTTGAATCCACAAATTTTACTCCGCACTTGCACTTCGTAACAATTTTGAATTGTTCGTTCGAACTGCTTGTTCGAACAAACTGAATATCATTTTCTTATGTTTTAAAAATAATGTGATAGTAAAAAAATTCAATAAAATGCAGTAACAAAAATTGTTTGTAATCTATCTGCGGTAACAACGACGCTGGTTGTCACATCATTCAAACAACCATAACTTCGTTAATTTTTCGAGTCTGCATGTAAGAATTCAGAGATATATTTTTGAAACTACATCCCTTAAGAATACTAAAAAAAAAAAAATCGATTTTTTCAAAAGTTCAGACTAGACGACCGCCTTAAAGGAGACATCCTGTACATCTATTGACATTTTGCAGAATAAGAAACGAATTGCATTCTTCGTTTTATATTTTCGTGTATAAAGAACCCATGGACGATTTCAATTATCTATACCCTTCTGCCTCGTTGTACCCAGAATGCCAGCGTTCGTAAATCGGAGCGCAACGCAAGTTAATTCGAAACATTACCGTTTCTCCGTAACGATGCTTAATAGTCTCGTTAACATTTAATTTCCCGAATAAAACACACTGGACCGTGCAAACTAATTACGACTTAATTATCGCGTTAATTCGAAAGAGCCGCGTCTTTCTCTTTGCAGATCCCTGACAGCCGGAAGAAGATGCGATCGGCATCGGCAGAGCCCACACACGGTCGTAGAATTATGACTGAACGTCGGCAGCGAAAACTCGATCAGCAATAATTATGTCTGGCGTGTGTGTATCGAGCAATACCAGCAAGTTCGCTACCCTTCGCAGCTACGGAACGCGGTTAATCGAATTGCCTTTGGTAGCGCAAAGTAACGAAGCCGAAAGGGGTATCTAGAGTGTGACCTCATTAATACGTTGCTCTCTCAAGAAGTTAGACGCATTCTTGGCGAGCGTAAATAAATTCCAGCGACTACAACAACCTCCAGAAGTTTCTTCGCGATTGTTTTATAGCACCCCGCGGACTTAGCGCTAGCTCTATCTCTCTCTCACCAACTTTCCTCGCATCGCGTTGTCCTTCTCTTTCACCGGTCGGCCGGCATTACCCGGCTTTTTCCCTTCTTCGCTTACGCATTACGTCCGATTTGGTAAAAATTCGAGTGATCGATCGTCGGTAAATTGAATTTTATCGGCCTGGAGAAAAAAAGGGACACAGGCCTTACTCCCTCGATTAATCATTTAACGATTGTTTCTCGGATTGCCGGCCCAGCCGAGTTTTAATAACCGCGAGTAATTCCGCGCGCAGCTCAATTAAATTTCCTTGGATATCACGGGTGAGAAAATAAAACCGTCGGAACGCCGTTACGATGTCTAATTAGGTTACTTGAACGAAGAAAGAGTGTTCGTTGCTGTTCCATTCGTTTTCAGACAGCGGCCAGCGTTGTTGGACCTAGCTTTGCAGGCTATTTGCTCGATTTTTTGCGTATCACCGATAATGAATGGAAACAAAACGAGCGTATCGAGAATGCACGGGGAGAATTAGATTTTACAGTTAGAAAGTGTAAAGATCTGGTTCCGAGAGGATGATTTTTCTGTTTGGTATTTTTCTTCGACCGGGTCTTTAAACGCACGTACAGGCCGGTAATTTAAGTGTCCGAGATCGTGCTTCCATTTTAATGTACGTGCATGCTCGAATATTTGTACGAAATACGATTCAGTGCCAGTTCCATCTACCTCGATGGATTAATTTCGCTATGTTATTAAATTTGCTTTGTTTTTCTACTTCGACCAGGTTGAACTATATTGGAAGTGAACTACACGTGTATGCATATCGTTTGGAATATTCGATCGATCATTTATCAAAGTCGGTCAATATTTTTTACAGCCTCTTTGGCTGTGTAAAAGGAGCATTACTTAGTAAAATATTTAGAGCATTAAACACGTATGGTATTTATGTATATACATTTATTTCTCTGTTTCCGATATTTCTCGAGAATTCTCGAGAAATCTTCATTACATTTTGCATGTAGATATAACCTATTTCAATTTCGCTTAATGATATATCGATGTAATAATCCGACTAATAATACGCAAACTAGTTTTCATTCAGGAGATCCTTGATGGGAATATATATAGTATATATATAGAATAGGTATATTAAATATATTCCAATTGTAAGCTATATTTGTTGATAATTGTGAAAATCGTCTAAGTCATATGGTTCCGTTCTGCAACGTGAAGGTTTTGTGGTTCAAGTATATTATAAATAAATAAAGAAGAAACTGCAACAAAACTACAGATTCAATCTTTCATTATCAAAATAATGAAAGATTGATTTTATTTTACTGTAACGTCAATGAATGGAACGTAAAAGAAGTAAAACAATTATTTCTCTGAAATTTCAAGGACATTATAGTGATTTTCAACACACGTATTAATAGCTGTATATTAATCATAATAGTGGTGTAGATACAGGTTGTTCTATTTCAATCTTTGTACCAATTATTTTTTACTTCGTATATTAATGATCCTAGGTCATTAATTATTCCCAGATGAACGTCTTTGCAAGATTGTAACTTTCGTTTCCTCTTCTTTTTTCTCCTTTAAGTAGAACTGTTTTAAACTAGATAGTAGATGAAATCATTAACCTAAATACCTTAGTCTGTCAATGTCGTTCAAGATTATTTGCCATTCAAAACTTGTTTTCGTTGTATTCTCGGAAGTTGTTCCTTACCTTTTCTATTCCAAGGGATTACCTAGTATATTATACATATTAGTCTTATTCTAATGCAATTATATTCTAAGCAAGTCTAATTTTAATATATGACAGAATTCTAAGTAACTGAAATATTATTTTCGATAAACAAATAATATTTTCAACAATGTATGTATAGTATTAACTGAATACACAATAAAAATATTATTTAGAATTTTTAAATATCCATATAGTATTATTGATACCTTTGGTACTTTTTGGTACCGATTTCTAATATTTATTTCATTTTTTCGAATGTGATATTTAATTTATTTTTTGAACATAATAATACAATATAATCATGCAAAATAATTATGATAATATACATATAAATAAATTATTTATTTCCAAATTATATTATTATGAATTACAATAGAATATAATAATAACATTAATTCAAATATTATATCTTTAATATATTCATGGAATATATCTAAAAATATATTTTACTATAATCGTACAAAAGTGATGAGTGTAAAAGAGATGTATGATAATAAGAGAATGTTACAGAAATAAGTAATGAGATGAAAATTGTCCAGGAAGGTTAACCTATTTGTATAACAACGTGCAGAATCAAGTTATGTGTACTTCCAATGGATCCTAACTACAAGTTCTTCTTGAACTGTCAGTGATTGATTTAGTAGTAAGAACACACTCTTATTAACAAATTAGTTGCTTTATTATAAATAGTCTTGTCTCTAAGAAAAACGTAGCTATGATTTATATATGAGACGAATAAAATACGTGAATTATTTCGTAGAATTACTATAATTAAGTATGTAATGTACATCCTTAATTCCATCTTAATAAACAGCTAGCGAATGTTTACACAAGTGCAAATTTTTATAAATTATAGAAAATTG
>NIJG01000059.1:3293047-3303615 GCA_002201625.1 Euglossa dilemma | reverse complement strand
ATAATTTAAATGATAATATAACGTAATGATAATATGTAATGATAATTTAAATGATAATATAATGTAATAACGTAATAATAATTTAAATGATAATATAACGTAATGATAATATGTAATGATAATTTAAATGATAATATAATGTAATGATAATTATCCTATGTGAATAAAAATCAATACCATCTTTGTCGAAAGAAGATACATATATTTAGTAATTATGAAACTAAAATGTCTGAAGCAAACATTCTTTGACCTCCTTGATAATACTGATGATAATATGCAAATATTTTTATGATTTTGAAAATTCGAGATGAGAACAAAATTTATCTTAAGGTCAGAAACCGTGATATTCTTCAGTTTGATCCGAATAATTTATCATGACACAATTTTCCTTATCAACGCATGTGGCGAAGTTATTAAGAAATGCAAGATAAACAAGATACTCGGTATTAATTTCGAGTTGCAGGAATTGAGATATTTCGTGAATTATTTTAGATTTTTATATCTACATTAAGCTTCCATTTTATCGTCTTCCAATATTTATTTAAGTCGTCTTCGCATTGATTTACGATCACTGTCATTCGAGACACATTCAAACTTGTCATAGGCTTTCTTAAATAACGTTCATACTTATTTCACGAAGTTTACACGAAGATCGAAAGTGACAAAGCGAAATGCAGCAAAAATTTCTCGATTCGGCAAAGGTCACGTATATTTGATCTTGGAGATTATTAAAGAATCGAAAAACAGTCGTGTATCCATAATCCATTTATCGTCAGTATAGATATTTCGACGCAATATCTGGAAACGTACTTCCTTTGGCGACACACCTATACACTTTGAATAAGATATTTTTTCAAACAATGTATTTGTGAACTGCTCGACGACTGTTCTCGCAACAATAGCGAGCAATGAATAGCTTTCCCCAGATTTCTATCGAATTCTATACAATTGTGAATCTGTGCCGGTTTTTAGCACGGAAGTAAATATTTGAGTTGCGATAAATTGCCAACTGAAAATTACAAACAGAATTTGTTTAACATTAGTATTAATGTCACTTGACAGACCTGAATCTAAGCTTGAAATCGCTTAGCGAAATCTTCCTTTAAATTTTCAACCAATTTGCGTCATATTTTGTCTTTTCTTAAATCTGGTCAGAAATAAATAAAATTTTTCTCAAAGAAGCCACGCAAAAACCAAATAAACAGAATTAAATTTTCAATCAATCTAATTTAATGTCTAATTTAATATCTTATTAAATGAATATATGCACATGTAATATTATATATATTATATATGCATTTGTTAAAAAATCTACAACTATGTATCTTCTTACACCTACAACCTAATTCACATAAAGTTATGTTTAATATCTATTACCCAGTATTTATTTAGTATCGTACCAGACACGATGATACAGTACAAATATAGATACAATACAGATTTTACCTTATAGTATCAAAGATGTAAAAGAAATCAATTCTTTCATTGCAATTCTTGCCACTGACGATAATACAATTAATACATATAAACTTTGAGAAGAAATCTGTCCTAATTGTTCATACGATTAATAAATCTTTTAGTTTTTTATAAATCTAACAAAAAGGTGTTACCTTCTCTCTGTCTCACGTAAATTGCGAGTTATAAAATAAAATTGAAAATATCTGATCTCTTGGGCGGTTAATTTCAATTCTTTTCAACAAATTTCAGCAGCAAAGAATGAGAACAAAGGAAGATGCGTTTCATGTGTCTATTTATACATATATGATTAGAATCCAATGCTTCGTAATTTCTCGAATTTTTAGATTCGGAGATATTTCTTGTTAGCGTAAAATTATCTGATGAAAACAGACGATCTTTGATACATATTTATATTTAATATTGTGCTTTAAGTTTGTTTCTCTATATTTCAATGAATTGCAATTAATTACTGCACGGTACTTTTTCTTTCGATCAAATTATTTAACAAATTAATTATTTAGGTGTTTTATTACTCACAATTAATCGATCTATTGGTTGAATACTTCTAGGTGGTATATGAACTGAATCAAATTATATGTAATTTTAAAATAACGTACAATTAGATATATTACAATTAATAGATATTATCAGCAAAGTTCGCACATTGGTTGGTGGTACGCAAAAAGACAAACAAACTGAGAACTACTGCTTTTAACTGGAAGGACAGATGGTTTTGCGTTATAGATAAAATATGTATGAATTTTCACTAAGTAATTCGATACTAGACATTTAAAAGCGTTCTATCAATAGTACTTGGAAATAGCGTTTTGTAATATGATTTGTGGCAAAAGCAGAAGAAATATTTTCGATATCCAAAACTTCACATGAATAATCCCAAAACTTGTCTATTACAATGACAGTGTCGAACAATAACGTAAAGTCTAGTGGTTAAATTTTCTTCAACTCGAGCATCGAATTGTAATTCAATTATTTATCAAACTTTACTTTAAGGCTTATATATATATATTACTATAAAAGAAAATAGGTATTTTCGATACCCGAAATTAGATACGAATGCACTACAAACTTTTCCATCGCAGTTACGTTTAACACTTTGCACTCGATGACTGTCACATGACTGTCAGTCACCATGAAATTTTGGAGACCCATATAATTAATATATTAAGTTTAAGATAATATAACAATATGCATGATATCGAAATCAAATAATTTTACGTGTTAGTTAGTACGTGATTCTTTATTTACCGTTCAACAAAGTAACGCCAGTTTTATAGCAGAAAATCTGTAAATTTCTACTCTTCAGAAGTCAAAAAATCGTAGAGTGCAAAGGGTTAATAATAACGTAGAAGTTAAGCTTTTTTGAATATCAGGTATCCAGTTACTAATTATTTTCAAAAGATCAGTTAACTACTAAAACTATTGACATGTAATATATGTCTAAATATAGTACATATATGCAAATAATAATAATTAAAGAACAACGATAACATAGATATACAGAATGTCCCAGTAACGGTAGTATAACTGGGAAGGGGGTGATTCTACATGCAGAAACGAATCGAAAAAGGAAGAATAAAATCTTTTCATTCGAAGCTTCGTTGTCGAGAAGATTGACTTTGAATATTCACCGAGTACGCGTGCACTATAAGGCGGATAGATCATCAGTATAGCAGCGTACTCGGCAGATATTCAAAGTCGATTTTCTCGACAACGAAGCTTTGAATGAAAAAATTTTTTTCTTTATTTTTGATTTGTTCTCTTATGTACAATCACCCCCTTTCTGGTTGTACTACCGTTACTGGGATACCTTATACATATGTATGATTATGTTTCTGTTTTAATGAAGGTATATATTACTTAACGAACGAATGCCGCCATACTTGCGACATTATAAATATTCTAAAAAAATCGAATGCCGCCATACACGCGGTATGACGTGATATTTTAGGAAATCTGTTAGGTTTGGCCTTATTTATACATGCAACAATTAAGGGCGATCGGCAATTGTTTTTTGTCGTGCTCTGGAACGCATTCCTCTCATTCCTCTCCGAGGATTCAGCGAAAATACATCGATTTATATGCGGTCAATAAAGTTTGTTATCGTCATTTTCGGAGGAAGGCGGGAAACACGTAATTATTGCGATACTTGTAGTAAGAAACCTGGTATTCACATTGGGGACTGTTGGGAGAAGTACCACACCCAAAAAAAATATAAGTAATTTTGTATAAATATATCGTTAATCTATAAAAAATAAATTTATAAATGTATACAAATCTATACATTACATACACGCATCTATTTGTTTATTTCAATTCCTATTATTTTTCTGAAATTTTCACTTCAGTATTCTTTTGTACGGATATATCTGTTCATATACTACCTATTATTACTGTAAGTTTTCATAAAATCAAATAAAGCGATATTAATTATGCATCTTTTCTCGCTCTGGAAATGAAGCACTTAATTTCCTAAAAATCCGTCGACTTACTGGTCAGAGTATTAGAAAAATGCGCTCGTTCGTTAAGGGTTAATTTCAAATGCAGCTACGTATTTGGATAGGGAAAAAGAAATGCATTATTTTTAATGGATTTAAACCCCAACCTAATATATATATAGCCAACAAAACGAAAAGCAAAATAAAAAGTTTATAATCAATCATTTAGACCGAATAGCACCATTGACCTGTAATGTATACCTAACTATAGTATATATATAAAGATAACGGTAATCAAGTGGTATATTCAAAGTACAGTATGATCACGATTATATTTTAATGAAACATTACTATCACACGAAATATTACTAATCACAGTAAACAAATAATTATAATTATGTTTCTGTCGTAATAAAAGTTAGTATTAACTTTGTTAGCAATTGATTATATATTTATTAGAATATAATAAATATTTATTTTAAACATAATGGACACTAAAATGGAGCGCGTAATAATATAGAAGAAATATATAATTATATTGACTCTCTCACACGTCTACTTTCAATGATTCTCAATTGCAACTAACATTTCCACTTCCTCTTTTACTTGACCTTTTTTCTTTGTCCCATCTTCATTCATTACACGCATAGTCGTTTCTTCATAACAACGTAAATTCGCTTATATGGATATTCCATGATATTGATATTCCTTTCTTTCAATCATTACTCACATTACACTAGATTTACGGGACCCGTCAATATGACGGGTGGGATGCTGCAATTATACGATATTAATACATTTAATTAACTTATATTAAGTCCGTTGATATTGCGATTGTTTTCAAATTAAATTTATCGTTTGTTTTTTAGCGAAAATATGAGGTTTCCTTTACCCGTAAATCTGACGAGTGTTGGTAAAAATAGGTATACAAAATACGCCCGTAAACCTAGTGTTAAAATCTACGTTTGCCAATACCACAGGAACTGCTTATGTTAACCGCAAAGAGAAGGAAGAAAATTTCGGAGATCACTGGTTTCAACTAATCGAGTAAATTAATTAATTTATTGATCTAACAATTTGATTCACTTAAAAACGTAAATGCAAAAGAAATAACAAATAGCAACATGATATACAAATGCGTCTCGCTCAATCTCCCGCTCTCTCACTCGTTACTTGTTCACACGACGAAGAAGCGTTTAATACTAAACTAACTTTTCCATATCAATCGTCGCATATTATACATTCTAGATCTTTCGCTCGCACGTTTAAAAACACACGCATCAACACTCGTGCCATCGTTCGTCCGGCATACTGGCATTTGCACCTTTTAAAACCAAGTTCACAGTTCTCTCGTTAAGATCGTTTGCTCGAACACCAATCCACGTTTCGGTTTAATCCTGATTACGCAAGACGGCGTCTTAACCGCGCGAAGCCGCGTGTCGTCTGCCGGTGAAACGAACCGGAATAATCGAGGCGTGAAAAGTTGAGTCGACGAATAATCCGCTTTTTGACCACGGAACTTTTCGTCCGAGAGAGTCTAGAATCTCGACCTAGGATCTGCGGCAGCCTCGGCCCGCCACTAAATTTTCTCCATGCACGCGCGCTATCGTAGTTTCGCCTTTTTCGTGCAATCGCATAAATCACATAATTCGCTTCCTCGTCACATCTAGGAGGTACATATACCCGATAGATTTACGAGATGTATAAATTACCACAATCAGACTGTTTGTCGAAGCGATGCTCCATTGCACCGTTTACGTGCATTCTCGCTTCCCCCCACCCTGCCTGGCATTTCCGATTTATCTGACTCCTCAGGCACCCTCGACAACGTATACGATAGCGGACGCCGTATTTGTCGAAGAATCATTTTTCTACCGTTCGCTCAAACACATCGGGATTCTTATTTATGATCCCGGGAGCGTAAGCGAGCGCGAACAGGATGGTATATAAATTCGGTACTTGGCCGTGGCGGCTTCTGAAAACGCGGATCTTCAGCCATGGCGACGATCAGTGCCGATCCGGCTTGCTGTTTGACCGACTCGGCCAAGTCGCAGCCCTCTGCCGTGAGAGAGAAGCCGGCTCCCCTTCTGCTCGATTCCGACATCAATAAGATCGTAGAGCGGAAACTTCGCTCGAATAACTTTCGCGTTTTGCACTGGAGTTTGGATAGCTTGGGCGAGACGAATGGTTTCTTGGGCCAGTACTATACTCTATCGGTGACGGTGAAAATCGACGACAAATCGAAGCATTTGAAATTCTTCGCGAAAACACCGCCGTCAACCTCTAGCCCGCAATACGATTTCCTATTCCGCCACGATATATTCAATAAGGAGATAACCGTCTACAGAGACATGATACCAAAGATGGGCGTTGGTCACGCCACCAAGTGGGCACCGGATTATTATCTAGGCAAGAATAGCGCGATAATCGTCCTGGAAGACGCGACTGAGAACGGTTATGTCACTCTGGACAAGTACCTAACGTTCGACGAAGAGCATTCCATCTTGTTGGTCAGAACTCTCTCGACCTTCCACTCGAGATCCTTGATCCTGGACGAGAAGCTTCGCAGAAGTACCGGTCAGACGATCATGGATCTCTACGAACACATACTGAAGGAGGTGGGCTTTGTCAAGGACGATGTAGCGGTGCATAGATATTCTTCCGCGAGCATCAAAGGCGCATCCGCCATAGTGGATCTCACTGAAGGACTGAAGGACGGTGAGGCGAGCGCGATAAAGGCTTGGATAGCCAAGTGGGTGCCTAAGTTATCCAGCTTGCTGGAGCCATCCGGCAAATTCAGGAACCTGGTGTGCCATCGGGATGTATGGTCGAACAATATGATGTTCAAGAGAGACTCTGCGGGTAAGCCGGTTGGTTGTTACCTGGTCGACTTTCAATTCGTACGGTACAGTCCGCCTGCCATCGATTTCGTCTGTTGCCTCCTTCTCACGCTTGATCGTGCCACCAGACTTCGCCATTACGAACGACTCATCGATATTTATCACGATACTATGAGGAAAGAGCTGGCTATCGACGGACTCTCCGTGGATGATTGTTTACCTCGCCAGCAATTCGCGGAGAGTTGCAAGCACGTGAAAGGGTTGGCACTTCTGTACGTGATCACTAATATGCAAATAATGCTGTTGTCGAAGGAAGCTGTGGACGAGTACTTCATACAATCGCCGATGCTGTTGGAGCATGTTCTTCATGGCGATAAAAGACCCGATGTGGTTAGGAGCCAATGTCGTATCAGGAAGGAGTACCTGCAACGTCAAACGGAGATAGTAGAGGAGATCAGAGACTACCTGGCTGATAACCCACGGTTACGTTAGGGCTGGGATAAAAGGTAACAGAGGAGCCGGATGTTGCGAGGATGTCGCTGTTTGTACCTGCGTTACGATCTGTGATAAAAGGGACTATTGGGTGGTGTTAGAAAGGAGATTGGTCCTGTTTCGGAGAATCTACGATTCGCGATGTCGCAGTGGCTGGAGGAACATGCCGAAGCTCGTAAGAAAGGCTACGAGGACTAAGGTCAATCGATAGTCGTGCATCAACCGACTTTTTGCCAAGATAACGTGGATATCATGCGGAATGCGAGTCATTTAATCTGGCGAACCATTTTCACTCTCCGTACGAGAATACACTTCTTTCTTTCTTTTCTCGATATCTTTGTAACAATGGTTATATTGTAAGTGTCTTAACGAGGCTATTATACGAATGTACAATCTACAGGGTGAGACGCCTGAAACAGGCCACCTAAATAACTTACTTGTTTGTAACGATAGAAAAAAAATGTGTCAAGCAAAAGTTGCTCGAGTTTGATGCGCGCATAATATGATATCGATAGTTGCTCCATTGGTGGAGGCATAGAGGAGATACTTTTTTTCTGGTCAAACTTGCTTTTTTCAATGGGATGATAGTGTTCTTTATTTATATCCCGGTAGAGCTTTTCAAGACGAATGTAATGATAATGAGTACAATGACTTGTAAATGAATATATATACAGTTTGTCTCATTTGAAATTACTGATTCGATTATTTCCTTAACAATTCCTTAATAATTCGGTTTAAAAAATATTTTAAATAAAACTAATTCCGTTTCAAGGACGATCATTAATTGTTACCAGGTGGACGTGCTTTCGAGATTTGAAGGTGATCTTAGATTTTTCGTATATTTTTCAGTTATGCAAAAGGATAGTTCATTTTAAAATGAATTCATTGTTCTATAATACTTTGGTACATATATATTTTGATAAAAGGTATTATATCAATATAAATTGAATTCGATTTTATAGGAGAAAGTTGACATTATACGATGCTATTGACAAAGATAGCGAAAAAAAGGAATTATTTATACATAGCAAAAATCGATATTTTGTATTTATTTATCACCCAAATTTGACGCAATATGTAACCTTTGTAATGAGATAAATATCTCAGGAATCTTTTCGTTTCCAGACACCGAATAATCATATCCACTCTTTTTGTATCTACAATTACATAAATTGGTTAAGTTTATAGAACAAAAATATAAATTGCTATTAAGAAGGTCGATTACCTTGACCGCCTCTGAAAGTAGGTAATGTTCGAAATTCTTTTACGATCAATTACTGAGAGAAAAATTCTAGTATTTCGTTTCTACATTGATATAAGTACCTCTTAAGTGGTAAAAGGAGGAACACTGCATTGTGGAGAATAGAGTTGAGAGTTTAGTTGCGATAGAGTCGAGTTGAATTGAAGTCAATCGAAGTCAGTTTCACTAGAGAGTTAGTTGAGAGTAGAGTTGAGCGAGTCGAAGGTAGTCGAAAAGGATTAATTGTTAGAGTCGTTCGTTGTAAAGAGTTGTAAACAATGACTCGCGGAGTAGAATCACATCGAGAGATAATTCGTATCTCCAACCGTTACTCGCGTATTTCTCTAATTTATTTAATAAACCGCCACCTGTATTCAACCCTTCATTCTACGAATCTGAAAAAAAGCAGCAAAGACGATAGCGTGTAAAAATGTTGCGCGTGCCGTATAACGCTTAGGCTGCGTAAAGTAGATTTTTAACGCGAGATTAACGAGGATATCATGAAGGGAGTGTGATGTATTTGCGTGACAGAAATAAAAAGTCGAGCACGCCGGCATTTCGACATGGCCGTACACGAATCGTGTGTATTCACGGGAACACGGAATTCATGGCACACGTTCCTTTCCATTACGATTGATGACGAGAGTGGCACTTTGCATGCAAACGAATATACAAGGAGCCCTTTCGCTGCGAATTTCGTTTCCCTCTTGCCCATTTTTCTCTCCTCTCTCTCTCCCTTTTTCCACCCTCCTTGTCGTATTGTTTCATCGTTTCGCTGCCCCTCTTTTTCCAGATTTCCCTGCCAGCGATGCGTACGAATAAAGGGAATACGTCAGCCTCGAAGCCACATCGCCGTTTCGTTACTTCCTCGACCATATTCCTTTTTTCTCCGGAACATTCGTCGCTCTAGGGTCCTTCAATGTCTGCCAATGAACCTTCCTTTCCGCGTTAGCGTTTCAGCGAAATTATTTCATTCCGGGATTTTACGCGGCCACACACGTACCGTGGTAGCTCTGTTAAACGGAGAATCGTTAAGAAAGCTAATTTTCCGCTTAAAACCATTGTGCGATACAACGCTTTACCGGCTTAAACGGCGCCATCGTTCTCCGTTAGGCGAACTTTGTCGTAAAAGGGAAAAGGGATTACGGCTCGTAATAAACTTTGCAGAAACCCTGCATGAGGCGGAAAGATAGGAACCTCTAATATTTAAAGTAACTTTTCGCTGTGATCTTAACTCCTGGCAGGTCCTGCATGTTCCATGACTGCTAACAGCTGCATCGATGGATAAATACTCTTTTATGTAGAATTCAGCACTTTACCCGAAACCCGGAAGAAATATTAACTATTCCATTTAAAAAATCGAATTTTTCGATTCTTGATAGAAAAGCAAAATAACGTACATTGATTGGAATACTATATGTTCCCATGGAAGCCGATCGACTTTTATCTGAAACATTTTTTCGTGCAACAAATATTTTATCAGTTATTCGATGTCGTCGTGTTGCGAGACTCGCTCTGTATGCACATGTATGTGTTAATAAAATAAAGACAGTTTTAGTGGATATTTATGTAGGATCGTAATTTTTGAGGAGGGAATTGACTTGAATAATAATTGCGTCTTTTTTGTGGCATAAGATAAACTTTATTAATAAAATAACAGCTTAATGGATTAGAAACTATGCACGCGACTTCTAACTGTACTGTACAATGACTAATTCTAACTTAAAACTGAAACTTAACTGTTCTTAAACTTACTCAGAAATTGTACTTTAACGTAAACTCTTGATTCCAACTTAGAAACTGAATAACAACTTATTGCTTTCGCTCTTGTCATCCTATTTAAACCTTTCATTCTATTTCTTTTCATACACAGGCTTTCTTTTTCATTCGCACATGTCCTATGCATTCTGGCCCTTGGGTGGGTCAAGTACTTCAGACACTCAGGACGCATACTTAAACTTTCACGCGTCCATATCATAAACATTCAGGTCCGTGCTCATCCCTTTTCTGCATTTACAGTTAATGTATATGTGTATTATATATATTATTGTGTATTATATATTATAATATTGTACTATTATA
>NIJG01000059.1:3270223-3281377 GCA_002201625.1 Euglossa dilemma | reverse complement strand
CAAACTAAAAATAGTGGAAATAATAACTCTGGGTTAATATATCAATAACAACCTATTTGTTTGCATTTCAATTTTCAATTTGTTACTGTTTTTGATGATATTGAACCACTATATCGAATATATATCAATAAAATTGTTTAAACACAAAAATTTATTTCCATTTGCACATATAGGTTTATAATTTCTGATTTTTTGTTCTCACAATTTTTTTGGAGTTAAAACAAAAATTCGACCCATAGAGGGTTAAGTTGACTTTCATATTTCGATAAAAAAATAAAGTAACAAAAAACTGATTACAGTTTCTACTATATGTATCCCTTGATAACATGCAACTTTTATTCGAAACATTTTTTCCTCTAATAAATAATACACGAGCAATTTCGAGTGATCAAGTTCCGAAACACATTGTATATTAAACACTCAATTTTACCCAATTTTCTGTGAGTAAATTGGACGATAATGTACAATTATAAAATACTACTATTATTATTATATACCCACAATTTCTCTCTCTCTCTCTCTCTCTCTCTCTCTCTCACTCTCTCTCTTTACTCGCTATATACTCACTTACTCATTCTCCGGACTGATATTTTCCATAATAATCACCGAACATTCCAACCATAAAATTGTCCTCTCGCACGTGAAACAAAGATGTTTACATCACGTATCAACATCCATCCAAACTCATACCTCGCCATCTTTCATTTGCGAAACCAATTTCACATTTTTGACTAAACAATATTAGCAAATAAAAGATGCGAGAAAAGTCAGGCACTTTTAAGGACTAACCGTGATGCCAATCATTTTCCATCTCGACTGTTAATGGTTTACATTACCCCCACTCTATCCCATACTGTAACTTGTCGAATACTCGAAGTAGATCGGGACCATTGAATAGGTCAAAAAGTATCCCGACGTCGTCGAAACAACGTTCGCGTTGGATTGTTGGCAAATTTATTCTCGTGCAATAATCGAGCCGCGGATATTCCTCGCTGGCGAAATGAGGAACACCGAGTTCCATTCAATGGCCCGTAATATTACGTCAGATTAAAGCAGAAGTTCGTTTTACGGCCAGCAATTCGAGGCAGTCGTAATCGTTTCTCTGTCTGGCTAATGACGTAACCGTGCTACGTAAATTGTGCTACCTATCGATGACAGGGCTCGATACGATTGGACTGCAAACACAATAATGCATGAGCGCATTGTCACCGTTTCCTCTTAACTACCCTTTTATTTTCACCGATCGACACGTTGCCGCATCTGCTTTTTTTTCCACCCGAGCCAGCGATCGTTGCTCGAAATGAACGTTGAGCGAACGAACGGCAAGCTCTTTCCACGCAGTCGGTGAATACAGAATAAACAGAAAGATGAATGTGACCGATAGCCACCGATATCCAGTGTCATTGAAAATTTCTGGCAGCCGTGATTGCGTTCGTGTAAACGCGAAATTATTTTACGCGCGCCGAAATGGCGGTGCCGGAAAAATCTTTCTCCCTCACGCTGCCGCGTCACGCGAGTTTTCCACCTGATCGGAATTTCTCGCAGTCCGCGCATCGTTTTTATGGCGAAACGCCTGGACATGTGGGAATCGGTGTTCGGTTAAAAATTAATCTATCAATGGGGTCAATTGGTAGCCCAGATTTCCAATTTTTATTTCGCGAAAGTTCGGTAACAACTGATTACAGCCTTTCACAACGGGTGAACCGTGGTATTTCGTAAATGAATGGCCGTTCAAGAGTTGTGAATAGTGAGTGAATTTTGCGTTAAACCGATTCTATTGAAATAACTTCGTTTTATGTACGCATTATAAATGATTGGGAGGTGAATGGAAAATTGATTTATATAATTTATATCGTACAAAAGTATGCGAGGAAGTATTTTGGTATTATTAATACTATTAACGAACTATTAATATTATAAATAAGAAGCGTTTTTTAATCTTTCAGATCTCTTTGTATGTGTTTTATTATATTACTTTCCAGAAAAATATGTATGGCAATGTTGATAAACATATTTTATTCTATATATATTTTATAATAAATGAACGGAATGGANTTAAATATTAAAAAGAATTTTTAAATTAGTGCGAATATGCGAAAGAATTGAAAAATTAGGTAAGTAAAATCAACAATAGAGAAAAATTTTCGTTAACTTAGAATGTTCCATATTTTTTCATACGAATTTTGCCTGTAATCGTGTTTTATATTTGAAAATAAAACTAAGAAATCCATAAATGCTTTATTAAAAGTGATGTAAACGATATAGATCCAACGTGTATGTTTCAGTTTCATGAATCTACGCTTTTACTGACACAAATTTGATGAATCTACTGAATTTTGCAAATTTCCCATAAATTTAGCCAATAAAGGACCGTATTGTAGAAATTTTACATAATTTTACATACCAAACCGTTTCATTATATGCACAGTCAAAGAATTAAATAATTTAATTTAGTATTTTCATATATAATAAACAATTCTAATTAAAATGATTCGAGATTAAGAATATTGCTGTTATTAAACAAAAAAATGACATTATCTTCTGTAAACGTACAGCACTACCTATTAGCTAACCTAATATGGTATTTACCTGCTTTAGACACACATGTACATATGTATATATGTATGTATATACGTAATATGTGAGTATGTTAATACGAATTAATCCGAATAATGTCGGTTTTACAAAAAAAAGAGAAATTCCCGCACAGTGGCCAATGTTGCATCGCCACAATCATTATGCTAAATGGAAATAGTCGCGTCTATGGCGGAATTATCTTGTGGGTCATACGAATTCAAGCGATCAGTGCAAAATTACCATCGTACCGAGAGAAACGCCGTGCCAAGCTTGTTAATCACAAAAGCTTACTGTTTCTCGTGTGCTCATTATACTTCGCAGACCACAAGCTTTCCATTGAACGATGTAGAATTATCATCGATCTGCCGATAGCATTACGATTCCATTATCTGCATCTGTGCCGAACTCGACCTGACTAACCCTTGCTCGTTACGAGGAGCCTGCATCTAACCGTAATCCCATGATTATACTACTTTTCTGAATATTATCGGTGCATGCAGTAGCGCTCGTTAACTACCGAATAGTTCTACATAAAATTCGTTCGAAACGTTTTCGAAGCTCTAGAGTGCAGTCGGAGTTCAAACGTCCACAGTCAACCCAGGTCATCCAGGATCATTGTATCGTTATTTTGCATTGAAAATTTAATTAGGTGGACGTATATGTCATTTTCAGACTTCTTTATTTATTCAAAATCGGTATATTTCATACTTATACTACTTTTTCGGATATTAATAGAATCTTATTTTTCGTTGAATACACGAGGCTACTCGAGGTCACTGTATCATCATTTTTCATTGAAAATTTGATTATATTGGTAGACATGTTTCTCTTAAGTTATTTAATTTATTTTTTTTAAACAGGTATGGTGTATTACCAACGTCTTCTGGTCTTTTTCCGAACTACTTTTTAAAAATATTATATGTATCTACCATACAATATTCTGCATATTTCTATACTGTAAAATTCTGAATTTACTAAAGAATTTTATTCCACAATATTCCATATTTTTATACTCAAAAATTAATCCGTTAATTAACGTATAGTTTGTACAAGAAATTTAATCAAAACATTTTCAGAGTCTACAACTACTGTGAAAGGATTTAAGAGTGACGGTTATCCAAGGCTGTATCATCATTATTCATTGAAAATTTGATTTTACAGATTAGTACATTATTTTCAAACCTTTCGATTTATTCGAAGCAAAAGGATACGATATATTAGTAATCAAACCCAGCACCTTCAGTAGCATTTGTGATAAAAAAAATAATTCTAAATAAAATTTACCTGAAAATGTGAGAAAATCAAAATTCATTCAATGCTGTTGTTATATTCCTTTTCCAATATTTTATTGCACAGGATGCTATGTTATTTCTAGACTTCCCAATTTATTAGGGATAAAGTGGTGTGGTAGTCATAAAAATACAAAATAGGAATTGTGAAGCCTTGTTCGTTCAATATTTCATTTATTATTCGTTCAAGCTTCAGATTTTTCAATCGAAATAAGCTGAAGCACGGAGAAAAGGGCAAACAAACCATGTTTTCAAAACATTATACTCTCAGTGGAAGATTTCAAGGTCAGGGATGCATTATTTTCCTGCGAATAATTCTCTATATCCTACAGCATTTCCAACATCCTCCTTTTGGGTTGAAAGAAACAAAAATGATACATTCGGAACACGACAGAGCAAACCGAGGGAAAGATGATCAACGACAGTCAGAACACGGGGTAAAACCATAAAGGAATCAATTTAATTTGTGATTGATTGCCAACGCGTACTAGAAAAGTGAAAAAGAATCGGAGAAACCGATTACGACTCTTCAAAGGACAGCACGTTAAATTCCGAAGCAATAAAACAGCAAGAATTTCTCCGTTAAACTCGAAAGAGGGTGAATTCTTTGCAGAAACAGCATTCGAAAACTGTGAACTCAAATCCCGACGTAAGTTCTTTACAAGCTGCGCGGAAAATCCTATCGACTGTCCAGGACGTTCCGGTGGAAAACAAAGAAGCTAATGATGTTCGACGGGACAGCGTTGTACATCCGTTTGCGAAATGATCGTAGGCCAGACTGGCGCGTTGCGTCGCGACGCGTCGATCCCACGAAATCTCGTGGCTCGTGGAGGCGGCTGCGAAGGGCGCAGGCGTCCGGCGTCTGGCATCCGGTGGCGGCAAGCCGACTCCGAGTTCCTCTAGTGTCGCGTCAACTGCCGCTGGAGAGTCGTGTGCGTTGCACCCTGTTAGCTCCAACCACCCCGTTTCGCGTGGTCGTCCCGTCACGTCCGTGTTGTCCCGGGACGAGTCCGACACCTTCGAGAAACCATTCGCGAGTCTCGTGTCGTCTCCGTCGTTTCGCGTCCAAGTGCAGCTTCATCTCCGGTCTCACCCCTGGATCTTACCCCTCGCCGATAATTTCCGCGATCATGCCGGTGAAACGCGTCGCGTGAATCGGTAAGGTCACTGCTGTGATTCTCGTCTAACGCGGACTTCTTCGGAGTCAGTTGGTGGCAAAGGGCAAGAGCAAGCGAGAGAGAGAAAGAGAGAGAGAGAAAGGGAGAGAGAAAGAGAGAGAGAGAGTGTCCAAGTGGCCAGTGTATCTATTCGTTCGTGCGATTCGTAACGAGCTCCACTCGGTCCAAGTGTTTCGAAACGAGTGCGTGAAGATCTGTCGGATCGAGTGTCTCTGGATGAGCGATCGGTGAACGGGTCCCTGTTTCGATCTTGCGTTTGCTGACGACTCGACCATCTGACGGTGTAATCGAAGGAATTCTGATGAACGGGTACAGACAGCAATTCGGGAAAGTGCGTGGAGTATGAATCGGTGTAAAGTGCAGGCTGTCGTGTATTCAGCGAACACGTCGCCCGGCTGGAAAGGAATGCTTGTATCGGGCGCCGAAGCATGAGGGACGTCGCATCTTTAACGTAATGGTGAGTGTGCTAAATTCTTTTCCACGGATTCCACGATTCGGACTTGCACTCTGAATAGGTTCGAGTTAGACGCGATTCACTCGAGTCTCGAGTTGGCTGGGAATGCTGAAATCGCACATGGGCCACGTATAAATCTCTCGAGAAGAGTGGCGCGTAGCTGCCTCGCACGGGGTGCCTGTTCGTGTTCGTTTTCGGTGACATTCGCGTGTTATTGTTGTTCCGTTGTTCCTGTGTGGATAAAAAAAAATTGCAACAAGTCCTCGCGAATCCCGGCGAGTCCTCGCGAGCATCCGGGAGCATATGCTTCGTTGAATTGCACACGGTGGCGATTTTGGAATTTCTCTGTAACGTCGCGCGTAAACCGTGCGAAATATCGCGGTCAAATGGCACGCTTAAAGCAGCGTTTGAGCATCGGTTCGCGTACACCTTTCCCCCTTTTTTCCCTCTCGTTCCTACTCTTTTTGCTTCTATGCACTTTTATATTCGGCTTTCGGTTTTTATTTCCGCCGTTTCATAGTAAACTCTTCGGACATGACATTGATTTCCTCAGATTAACGTTTTTCACCCACGATCTGCTGCTTTCTCGCGCTAGAAAAAACTGCTGCTTTTTTACACATTGAAACAGAGTTCGATTTTCGACTATTATTTGATTTTCGATATGTTTCGAATTATAGTATAAAATCGACAAATTTTTATTATTCGCAAATGCAGTTTCGTTTCGACGTGTTATCGCAACGCGCGATGTTACTTCAAATTTAATATCGAGTTCGAGAAATGATATGATAAATGCTGCGAAGTAGTACAATGTTAGTTATTACAGGTGGCCAGGTAAATTATAGTTATGTCTGTGGAAACGTGAAATTGCTTCAGAGGTAGCTTTTTTCAAGAACGCTCCGTGTTATAAAGCAATAAACGAGGTAATGGTATGCAAATGATGGCTAATAAACAGTAGCGTGAATTGCAATTTGTCTTCATTATTACGTTATACTTCGACGTTTCTGAGTAAATTAATTTCAGCTATTTGAATGTGTAAGCAACGAGAATCTCGATGCATTATACTCGGCAAGCACATTTAATATAACAGTGAAAATAAGATTTGAGGTTTAAAATATGCGTATTATAAATACAGGAATGAAAGTTATGCGATCCTAATACTTATATTTTTCAAATAGCATATAATGGAATAATTATTTTAATATGTTTACAAATTTGAACCACGTAACGAGATTATTGCAACGTACGCAAACATTGTTTAAATATTAAACGCACTCGAGATGACATAAAATATTAATTTTTATTGTTAAATAATTATATAAATTCTTTAAAAAATTTGCACTAGGCTATGAAATTATTGCAATGTACGTAATTACAAGCAATCATTTTTAAACGTAAAATGTGTATCGAATTAATAATATAAAATCTTATAATTTCCAATATTAAGTACGTATTAATTATACATACCATTTTAAGTATGAAATGAATATTAATTACAAATATCAATGGAAATATTAAACGAAGATTCAAAGAATATTTCAAATTTCAGTGTATATAGGAAATTAAAGTAAAAGACTGCCTAAAGATGGTGCCAAAAACGTAAGAAAAAATATAACACTTCCATAATGTTTAAATATAAAAGAAACAAAATGGTCGTACTTTCTCATAGAATATCAAAATAATTTTAGTAAAATCCAGCGAATTTACGAGATTGCGTAGCTCTTGAATACCTCTCTCGTACAGTGTAAAAATAAGACACCAAAGCTTTCCGTTCCGATTTGCTTTAGTTCTCACTTTATATCCATTCGGAATTTTTTGCCAATGCGTCGACTTCTTTGTCGACAGTTCACGTGAAAATATAAAAGAGAGCAGAAGGCAATCAGCCATTAACGCCACGTGTCGAGGCGCGCAATTTGCATATCTGAGTACGTGTCTATTCTAGATCAGACACAATGGCACCCACGATTTTCCTATATGTATTATCCTACTTTGCCCCATGCACATCGATAGCTGACACCCGGACAGTCTGGATTGATCGTATCAACTGTTTAATCGCTTTATCCTAACTGCACAATGGAAGAATGATGCTCTGAGCACTGGCCGAGGACTGATCTGGCCGGTTCAGCAATTAGCTTAAATATCGCTTACATTGACATTAATCGACGTATCCCGTTGATTCGAAATCAATTGCTTGCGTTTATCGCTTGAAAACAGCTCGTTCCAAATAAATATCATTTTCCCATTAAATTGCGGAGAGATATAATTTGGCTTCGGATATTTTTTCAACCACCAGTTCCTTATATAGGGTGTCCAATAAATTCTATACATATTCTAAAGTATCCTTGTTATTTTAAATTGTAATATAAATGTATTAGGCGTTAAGATTTTTCCTAAGTTAGTTTAAAGTAGCATATATATATGATAAAAATTCTTTTGTAACTGCAAAAGCGATCTAGAGGTCAATTTTCTTTCTTTGAAATAAGTGATCAATTTTTTTATACTCGATTCGGTAGAATAGTGAATTTTGAGTATGAGGACACGGAAGTATATTTGTTCTAAAAATTTTCTTTTTTGAGATATTTGATTTTGTTATTCTTTTTAAACAGAAACATGTTGCATTGATGCATCTGATTTACAACTCATTTCTTTTCTCTTTTTAAATAAATAAGGATTATTTCAAATCGTGACACCTTCACGAAAAAAATGTCGTAATATAAATAATTTATGGTCACGAAGTTTTGAAATTTCTGTTTCTTTTACAATCGCAGAAATATTGCTCTACATTTGTGTCACAATTTACTAATAACCTTCTGGGATACTGTTTGATATAACAAAAATATATGAAATGGGACGAGTTCATGGAAACACTCTGTATATTTATTTGTCGAAATTAAATGCAATCTATTTATTTATTAAACAAATAAATCCCAAAGCGAAACTCGTTTCTGTCATTCCTCTTTATTTTCTGTACAGTTATGGAATGAAATAAATTGTCATTATGCATGCAAATTAAATATGCGTTAAAATGTAAATCTTTACGTATTTTCATCGTTCTCTTACTGCTTTTAATACAAAGGAATATAATTTTTTTATTCTACAGGAGTTCGACCTGTTGCATTCATCTTTTTCATTAAATTAATTTCAATTTTACTTTGTTTAATCGTTTGAATTTATTCTATTTCTGATATGTAATTACATTTATTGCACCGTACATTTCTCATACAAATAAATAAAAGTTTATCCCAATTGCCTTATAGCAATCTTTGATTAAAGTATAATATTCATAACAGTAGAATTGCGATTATTTATACTTGGGACTGAAACAGTGTTGGAGAATCAAATATGCCGGATAATTTTACTATATCTACATATAATGTGATTAAAATTAAAAATATAATTCACACCGCTTAATAATGGAATTTATTAATGGCTATTTCAATAATATTTTATTAACATTAATTTATCTATAGAAACAAGATATATTTTTTTCGAAAACAAATTTCACATTACACGTTAATTAGAGATTATGTTCATAAAACACTTAAGATCCACCATTGTTACAAAAAGACAATAATTGAATAAGAAAAGTTTTAGAATCATCGCATTCTAAATATCGAGCACTAAAAAAGATTTTTCGTATGGAAAAAGATTTACTTCCTCCCAAATTACGAAATATTGTATATAAAGTACCATAGTTTTAGTTTAAGTTTAAGTTTAGTTTTAGTTTTAGTTTATGTTCGCATAGTTTTAGTTTAAAATATAATTTGTGCAGGATCGAAAATAAATTCCAGAATTCTAGAATGTAACGTAGTCTCTTAAATCTTTCAAGACGGGTTTACATTTGCAACATACGCAAATATAGCACAAAGAGATAGGTTAGGCTAATAACCTGACATAACTGAAGTCAGATATGTACCATGTTACAAGAATGAAGACAAACAATTGATCTGAAAGCGTTGGTGAGCAATATCTTACCAGATGATCAAAAATTGAAGATTGATAAATACTATTATTATATATTTCAAAAATTGCCATCAAATTAATTATATATGGTTCAATAGGGTTCAATAAGATGTAGAGCAAATACAATTTACAAAAAATTGTAAGAAGTTAAGTCCGCGATAATATTATATTTGAAGCTTAATTCCGAATTAATTTTTCTGCGACTAGTAATAATATATTCCATGATAAAGCTTCAAATATAATATTATCGCGGACTTAACTTCTTACAAATTTTTGTAAATTGTATTTGTTTCTACATCTTATTGAACCCTATTGAACCCTGTATAATTAATTTGATGTCAATTTTTGAAATATGTAATAATAGTATTTATTAATCTTCAATTGAATACACTCAATATCTTTGTCTTATCTATCTAGAAGAAAATAGATACCAGCAGTGAAGTTAAGGTGTAAGACAGACTAACACAAGAATAGTGCTATAATCACACAGGAGTCGAAAAGTTGACAAATTCCTTTGCCCCTTGATTGATGACACAATAGAAATATTGATAATCTGCAATTAATTATTTGACTTTGTTTTCATTGATAAAAATAAAATAGCGACCAAGAATGTACGAATATATTATGCGTGGACACATAATTTTTTCTCTTTTCAAAGGAAGTTTTTAAATTTATAAATACTTCTCACAGCAAAAACGAATTGGAGTTGTTTATCAGTAAAATAAAAATATTCTTGGACTGCGAAGAGTTAAGAATTTAGTATCAATGATGGATGTATATAGCTGACTTCTTTGGTAGCGTGAAATATAATTATCGACAGTTATCGAAAAATAATCGAGGTAAATGTGACGATTAATTTGGGTCATTCGGGATAATAGAATTCCAGATAATCGGAACTCTATTGTACAACGTTTGTATGATTAAACTTTATTTACACATCAACGTATATCTGCTCGATACTCCTTGAAATATTAAAAATGTCACAGCTTTAAACACTGTATATAAATTAATAGTATTATAAATTAATTTAAATTTTAACGAAATCTTGTTATATACATAAAATTGTTACTTTCAGTGTAAACATCGTTTAAAATCACATGTCACCATGTTTTGTAAGATGTAGTTTATAGAAGTTCTTGATTTTATTACAGTAACATATTCATTTCCTACGTTTTCAGAAAGGTATAAATATTTTTTCTCGTTTATTTCTATATTTCTTGTGTCGATCGATCGTTAAACTAAAAGTAAAGTTCAGTTCTCTTGTCAACTATAATCAGCACTGATGGCCCCGTAACTTTCCTCATCCAAGAGATTGCAGCTTTCTTACAGATCTTCTACTTACACGATCACCATAAACTTTCTTGCTACAAACTAACAGGTAGTCGTAGTTAAAGATGTTTCGCATTACAACTACCGAGTTATAACGAGTAAGTATCCACAAGCGATAATAATTATAACGATATAATGAAGACGATTTAGTATACAAGATGTCCCATTTTAAATTTGGTAGAATATTTGGGAAATTAAGATTTTTCAAACAAATTTTTCAAGCAATAGTTATGGAGTTTGAATACAAATGGACAACTGTATTATTTATTTCTGGTTCATTAAACATTTTAAGGGCAATTTATAGATCAATCTTGCTTTCTTAAATGGAACTCGATATTTCTCTTTATAGAATTTTATTTTGAGGAAA
>NIJG01000059.1:3245728-3258300 GCA_002201625.1 Euglossa dilemma | reverse complement strand
ATAGAAAATATTAAATTTGACCATTACAATTAATGTCTTCAATCTCTCTGATTTATTATTGCAGGCAATGCAATTAACTATTTAAATTATTAAAGTCTATTCCTCTTTGGCTATGTTAATAAAAATTGATGAATTACAATTGCATATTTTTACAAGAATGATGTAATTTGAACGAAGATTTTAAGATTGTAGAATTAACAATGTTAATATATATATTTATAATTACTACTACTACTACTACTACTAATTACTACTATACTAATTCGTAAAGGAGTGAAAATTTGCATCGATAATATGTCGATAATTTCCGAGTTATTATTTTAGAAACCTTTTAATGGAATAGTAACCCAAATCTAAGTTACAACAGCTACAAAGTTTACTATAATATATTATTATACAGTTTAATTCGAATCAGGTCTTTCTGTTAAAGATATAAAATTTTAATTAACGTACGAATTTTTATTATTGCATCTGAAAATGGACACATTTCGATACCTTCAAAAATCGTTTACATTTATCATGATAACAGGTAGCTAATTAACAATGTTGATTTTAATCATCTTACCTTATTCGTTACATATATATTTTAAATAATTGCCAGTGAAAAGTTTCCTCAGATTCACTCGCCGCTATGTTTAACGACACGGCTAGCAAATTAGAAACAAATATCAGTTTCCGTAATCTCCGTATGTTCTATTAATTATACCAATTAATCATTCACATTCTCGCATAGACTTACCAAGTCCTCGAGACAGAGGCGATAATTAAGAGTTAAATTATTATGCGTCGGCGATATTTTGTCTTAAGTTTCGCGAGCATACAGTCCGGACGAGCGAGTGTCCGAAGTTCCGTTGTTTGGCACTATCGCCAAGGGATTCGATCCTTTGAGAGTGTACTCGAACTGTCGTACATGCGGGGATCGGTCGCGCAATTAGGTTCATAAGGTTGTGTGGGAGAGTATCGGGAAACTCCGAAAACCACCCTCGTCATGCTTTATACATCGACCCTTCTGTCCAAGCGGTAAATTAACCTTATAACGTTGTAACTTGGGGACTGGTACTTTTAAAACGCGTTAGGTAGTTTCAGTCTCCATTATGAATACATATGTGATACAGGATACTTCTACCCCTGGTAAATCATTGGGATAAAAGCTGCTGTTTTCCTGCTAAAACACGTCCACACTCTGACTAGAGTAATTTCATTTTGAACCGCAAAGTAAATTCGATGAATTTCGATTATAATTAAGCTTATTTTCGCAATTTCACGCGTCTCTCGTGTGTCGAATAAATTGCGAAACATCAATGGATAGAAGATATAAACATATTATTCTGCTAATCATTTTGTTGGAAATAAATAAATAAATCCTTGCATGATAGTTTATTTATATTTCATAACATTTACATTACATAAAGCTATTTCTTGATTAACGTATTCGCTGATGTTTCGTGATTTCTTTAGGATAATAATATATTTGTAAAGTTTTATTCTCATATATTCGACTTTGCGATTTCACATCTTTTTATCGCGTTATTTTCTGTCGACAATTCTATATTTATAGAATATATCATTCACGGGAAGAAATAAGTCGAGTATAAGATTATCTCCTTCGTAAATCACGGAATAACATAATCTTTTTCGTGAAAAGTGTGTCAAGATGATACGAAAGTCGGATGAAGATTAATCCTTTGAACTCGAAAGAAGAATCACAGTCGCCACTTGTTTTGATGTCAGAATTTTGATTGGTTAAAGACAATAACTTCATTATTAAAATAAAACACTTCTGAACGTTCTTTCACGCATGTACGTAATTCTATATCCAGTAATAATGAATCTCAAGTAAAAATTATATTGAGGATTAAAATATACAATAATAACACTTCGTTTGTTCAATTCATTTTCATAATACGAATAAACTTCTACTTTAGTCTTCTACTTCTACTTTCGGTATTCTAATTCGAGTAAACTTCTTGAACTTTTTAGCCTTCCGTCGTAGGAATTAAGAGAATTAGCGTATGAATGTGCGCTGAAATTTGACTGCAAGAGGATTCCACTTTCTTTGTACAAAGGTAGCATAGCTGGGCCTCGTTGGCTTGTAAGTGCTTTCTTAAAGAGACACCTAAGACTTTCAAGAAAGACTTCCGAAACAAGTTCTAGTCTTTAGTCGTACTGTTTTATTCAATAGATGTAACGTTGATAATTTCTTCTCCAAACTTGGTAATATATTGTCCGACAATTTGATATTTGAATGAAACCATTCTGCAAACTGTTTCATTTTATTAAAAGTTTGCTCTTATTTTCTGGTAATAATTTAGCTTATAATTAGTAGATAAATAGCCTTACAGAGAGTTAAGCAGTAGAAACTTACTGAAAATTTGATACAATATATTAAACATAAGTTTAAATGACTAGAATTAAGAAATTGAATAGTTAATAATAGAAAGAATAATTAAATTTTCTTCCAATCATTACTTGCATTTCTTCGAAATTTGAATTCTAGATTTTCTCTTTTTCACTCTTGCAATTAGTTATTATGAATTAAAGTGATTAATATCAGACCTCCATTTGGTTTCTCTTGTACAATTTATTTAATATTTTATGACGAAAGATTTTTTGATCTATTATTTAAAAATCTGCTTTGGCAATATTTGCGTAAAAAATTATAATGTGAAAACTTCATTTTTCATCCTTACTGTTTCTACTATTATTTGCACTGGCTTCATTGGCCATTTGCATTGTAATTTTTTTGAAAGACAAAACATATTCTTAAATTTTATGTTTAGAATATTTCGAGGCCTGGTCGTAATAAAATGAACAAATGAAAAATATAAAAAAATTGACACGAACTCACGTTTTTCGCGACATAGCTACGCGCTCTCAAAAGGGGGTCCCACAGCTAACTGGTTAATTTGCAACCGGCACAAATATGAATCGTTCAATATCGAAGGGAGTTGAAAATAAAGCGGATTAGAGTCACGTTATTTTTGGGGTTTAATCAGTTTCCACATTTGGCGTTCGTTACATTTTGATCATTTCGTTCTATTTATTTCCAGTTGCCTCAAACTGTTCGCGCAAATCTTATATTCCTTCGATAAAAAGAAGGAATACATATAAGTTATTTGTGTAAGCCAAAGACAGAATAAAATCTGCTTTTGGCATTCTAGAATATGTAAGATTATATATAATGTAGGAAGCCAGAAGTAGTTTTCGTTTCGCCTTTGGATTATTGACCCCTTGCACTCGATAATTTTTTGGCTGCAGAAGAGTAGAAATTCACAGATTTTCTTCTATAAAACTGACGTTCTTTTTTTGAATAATAAATAAAGAATTGTATAATATTGTTAATAATATTGTTAAATTTAATGTACTAATCAATATGGATCTTCAAAATTTTATGGTGACTGACAGTCGTCTCTCGAGTGCAAAGGGTTGAAAGAATAAAGAGTCTGCGCGATGACTTGAGACATCTGGGAAAAACGAAATCTAACAAGCACAAAAACGAAGAAACTAATTTAACTGAACAAATAACTCAACTCCTATAACACGATTAAACGCTTTTTTTTTAAACTCACAGCGATACTAAACGACTCACGTTTGCATCGGTCACAATTAAACACACAGTTCTCAACTTTATATTCTAGGATTGTCGATTCTGAAAATCGAGGGTTCTTCCTTTATGACTTCTGCCGATTTATTTTTTACTTCTTTCCGAAAAGACCATGCATCTTAATATTTATACGCTAAAAATAACTCGAAAAAACGATGTTTCGGATTGTCAATTAACATTTAAAACAATGTTATTGATTTTTAATGTTGAACGATTCAGCCAAAGTGGCATTGGCCGATTTGTAATTCGTCTTTTTATAATGATATTCTACAGTAATGTATTATATACTATATTACATAGGTGTGTATCAATATATACATTGCAATATAACTATTGTAATATATTCTAATATGTATAAATCAAAGTTGATATAGACATAATAAAACAAATAAGGATATAATTTGAAAATGACTTATTTATAAGATGAATATTCATATGGAATTAATAATCAAGTAAACGCATGTTTGAAGCAAGTAAGGAAGTTCGTTATAGTCTTTAAGTGACTATAGCCACAACTGTTACCGTTACTGTTCCTGTATTGACTTTACTAAAATTTCGTTGCATATCCATTACAGAAGGAAACGTATCTTTTCAGATAATGAAACACATGAAATGGGTGCCGTTGCGTGGAAGCGAACTTTCAGAAAAAATTTCCATTAAAAACTCGTCTGTCTGATGATACTCGTCGCCAGAACTTTTCCTAGTAACTGATTACAAACGCAAACCTGAATGCTCTCGTCTATTTAAAATTTTATTCACTAAAGTTCGATACTTCTTCGTTAGAATTTTTAATAAAAAGATACGTATACATTCATATTCAAAAATAGTCAAATGCTTACATTTGCGGTGTTTAAAAAATATATTTGCGTTAAATAAAGATCTCTAAAGCGATGTTTCATATGCAATAAGTAGGAAGTCCCAAAATTATATGAATTTAGCATAAAACATTGCAAAACATTTATTATAAAGTTATAAATGCGCATCATTGACATATCACAAAAGTATTTGAACGCAAATTATAATAATGGTTGAAAACACTATTAATTGAATAATATCAAGTTTTAATATAACGTTAATTTAATTATTGTTACTTATGGTAACCTTGAAGCGACTTTCTGTCGTGTATACTAGTATTTGCGATAGTATTCAATTGTTTACATTTACTATATTCAAGAAAGACATAAAAGTTAAACCGAAATATTTAATACTAAAGTTATCAATCTATAGTATATAATTTATACTATACTCGAATGACAATAATTGATTTGATGTAATGAAGATAAATACATATAAGTATACAGTAGTTAACGAAAGTATTTATTTTCACAGGAATTATTTAATAAAAAAATTCTGATTTTGATTTCTACTTCGACAAAACAGTTAATATAAATTTTGTTAAAAGTATCTGCATGTTTTTATTAATAATAGAAATAAAATATCCAAAACCAACAATAGTATCCAAAATGACATTATAAAGCAAAGACGAAATCTCAAACTTATATTAATTAAATTAAAAAATTCATGCATATATACTTATTAAAAGTTTAGAAACTAAGTAAACATTTTCCAATTTCTGTATATTGTTTAATTCGCCATCTATGATGGAATTATTTATTATACATCATTAAACAGTAAGTTCTTTTTTCGAATATTTTGTATAAAACCTATCTTCAAGCTTATCTCAGAAGATAAAGTATTTTAGAATTATTTATAACATTTACAGTATTTCATTATAATTTAAATTACGAATCACGGTGGCGCTAGTGTCCTCATCAGAACATCAGAAGGAAGGGATAGAGCAGGTTCAGTAACATATAGAAAATTTTAAATAACGCTAATTTCGACTACGATTATATATTGCATTAGAATTCTTCCATGAATTATTATCCGATCTTTCCAATATAATATTCTCTTTCGCAGCATATACTAACGTTCAAAAGTTTGGAATCAGTTTTAATGTTTACGATTAATAGGAAGAAAAAGGAATAAAGACTGGTGCAATTATAGTTCCATGTAATTGATATGTTTCCAGTTATTTTACGAATTTTGGAATTTTCTTTTTCGAAATTAATATACTTCATTGCACCGCGAGAATGACAATATTTAATTTTTTATTCGACAGTTAATCTTCAATTGTAAGAGACAAGTTTAAACGCATAATTTCAAACAGATATAATAATTTGTCGCCATTATTTTGTTATTTATTTAATAATTTATTAAATATTCAATAGCATGAACATCGATTCGTATTATTTTCACCAATGGGACATAACCTTTCTTTAAAAATTCATAGAAAATGTTTGGGAAAAGGCAGCCGAGTAAATTTTTCTGTACTTTTAACTTTAAACTACTTATAAAAAAATTAAGTAAAAAATATCACAATGAAAATGTCCGAGAAAAAATATTGAAGTAACCATCTGCAAAATGAAGTGGATCTTGATGGTGGGCAGGATAGAGCTCAGAGGAAAAAATCTGCAAAGGATGAAAAAACGAGGCGTGTAAAAGCACACAATGAGGCTATCGTACTAAGCACAGTTATTAAATTTAGAGCTTGAAACAAGTTCAAAGTGAAATCACGAAGTTGAAAATAATAGAAAAAGACAAACTACGTTGAAAAAACAATTTTTTTTTTAAATTTTCCTAATTTTTTAATTTCCAGTCAATGATTAGTGGTGGAGTCACATATCTCGGACACATGCTCAAAAAATTTCACAGTGATTGGAGTCTCGGTTTTATCGTTATGCTGTCCACAATCGTCAAAAGCGGTGTTCTAAGGAAATTGAGGTCAAACATTTGGTTGACAAAAATGTTTATTTGTTGACAAAAATAAGTCAGAGTCAATCCCGTGTTATATTAACGCGAGTTTTTCGAATTTCGACTTTGGATATTTTGCATTCGACGTAGCAAAAGACGTAAAATTTTTAATACGATAAGAGAAAAAAGAACGATTTTTCGAACATTGCAAATTCAAAAGCTTCGAAGTTCTTCGTCACGAAAGAGATGATTGGAAGCCTTTGAACGATATCGTACATCCACGATATTATTTCGAACACTTCCACTTCAGCTGCATATTTCTCCTGCTAAAAGCAGCGAACGTAAACGTTTGCCTGCATTCGTGTATGTTTTCGACGCAATCTCGAAGTAATTCCACCTTTCGTACGCGAGAACGAAGATGGAAAACGTATCAGCGAAAGAGAAGGAACGGTGAAAGAGAAGAAGATTTAACTAAATCGCAGCGAAAGCTGAGAAAGGAAAATTAAAACCACCCCTTTAACTCGCTTTAATCCGCGGCGCCACTAGGCCAGAGGGTTCAATAAAGCTCTCGTGATTTCTGCCGATTACTTAGACATTATAACTCGGTAATAGCCGGCTGTGGAAGGTGTTATTACGAAAACGGCTATTTGCAAATGGCCACCCGGTAGAAGCGAGCGGCGCGAAAAGGAAAAGAAAATGGAGACGGAAGCGCGACCGTTCGTCCAGCTGGGGCAAGAAAAAAGGCAAAAACCATTTTACCGTCTCGACAGTTGCGATATTTACAGCCAGAACGAGCGTACAGGTTTCGAATCGATCCGCTGGTGTACCTAACTTACCTAACTCTTTCATCTGATCCGAGTTTCGCTTAGGACCGCTAACTTACCATCAACTTCTGGGATTGGCACCTTAGGTCTTTCCAAGGGATGAACCGAGCTGTTCGCTGGACTTTTGCATCACGCGTGTGTCCAATCGTGTTACACGACCACGAAGAATCGGCGAAATTACCCATGGACACGCACGAACCACCGCGACTCGTTGCTGCTCTTATCGTCTCGCTAACAACGCGATAAAGACACACGTACATCGTTCTGATTTTGTCCTTTACTCGTTCCTGTCTCGATAAGCTTAATGAACGATGCGTTTCGCGAACCCCCTTCATTATTATTATCGAGTATCTGATAATTATTTCTGCTCTTTCTCCAGCAAGATCATGATGAACAGTAAAAGTCCTCGTCGTACCTATTTTGCTTCTCAGCCACGGTTTTATAACAACAGAAATGCTTCATGAGGCATTAGGTAATTGGAGAATTCTTATCGCTTTTTTTTGAGTTTTGTAGGATTGTTGGACACCTTGAGAGATGTAAATTATTCTTTTCGTTGGACACGACTGAGCCCATCAGGGTGGAAATACCTCTTATATATTTTACGTGTATTTCATTCGTTTATAAATGTTTAAAATTATAGTAGGTGCGATAGAATGTTTGGAATGAAAATTTTATAGTTTTTATACTTTTTCATATTACATTACTAAAACAGAAATATTTTTGAAATAAAAGTTCTTTTTATTGTTATTTATATTGCCATTGGCTTTTGCCGATAAAAAAATTTTGTTACATTATTTTGTCTTGTTTCCACTTTAACCGAGATTAGTGGTTAAATGTACCTAAAAGAGGAAAAAAAGGGTAATTATTTCTAGACGCTATAAATCCTTGAATTTTTTGTCTTTATTTTAAATTAAGTTCAATTTCAGCGTAAGCTGTCTTTAAGGACAAATTTTATACTTTACAATTAAGTGATTATGGTAGATGTTGCAAAATATGCTAATAGGAGTTACATCGTTGAAAACATTAACGACATATACAAAAGTTGATTGTCGATGATAGTTGAATCCACTGTAAGGATTGGAATTTCCGTAAATTTTCCTGTAATTAGAAAAAAAAAAAGAATCCAATGTTATAAATTGTTTTTTGAAACCAATTCTTAACCATCAGCTACCTTTAACGCTGACACTCATAGACTAGGACTATCAAATTAATCCAAATGCTGTACAGCAGCTGCTTTTGACAAAGTAAATATTAACTCTTCTCGGGACAGAAAGGTAATTGTACAGGGTCTTTAGGAAAAAGGTTTAAAACTTTAATAGATATGCTAATTCCAGTGTTATGACAAGTACAGTAGAACCTCGATTATCCGCACCTCCCTTATCTAAATTTTTTATTATCCGAACACTCTGTCATCCAAATCTTCTAGTATTCCAATACTTTTTGTATATAAAGATTTTAATTCAAACCGGTGTTTAAACGATAAACTTGTCGGAGATATCAGTAATCGTTTAGTCTGACATAACACAGTGATAATGTTGACATAGTAGAATGGATTAAATGCCATGAAACTTTTTTAATTAATCATGCTTGTTCGAGATAGTGAAACAGAAAATGAATATAATGATAATGATTTTGAAGCATCTGAATCTTACAGAACGAACGTAATTTTACCAGACTAAATTAACTAACAAGATTATGCGAGTTAGCAGCTAAGAAAATTTGGGGCTCATAAATTTTTAACTAAATTAAATTTAAGTATACAATTTGTTATTCCTATTATTAATCTGTTTTGAAATATATTTATATAAGTTGATATAAAAAATCATACGTTTTCATATCCAAAAATTCTCTCATCCAAATACCTATGGCCCCTATTAGTTTGTATAATCAAGATTTTATTGTATATTATATTTAGAATATAGTAAGTCTGTTAATTTTGTGCAATTCAAGTGACATTCGGCGTTATATCTCAAGTATTTCAAGTTTAAGAACGTGCTTCGAGATATTATTTATAATATACATTCATATATTTCTTCCAAATTAAATTACAAGATAAAAGATAATATTTAATATATAAAAATTAAAATAAATCGAACGACATAGTACGTTAATAAAATTGCAGGTAATTAATAGTATATTATATTTAAATGTTACATAATTTTACCGTTAATAGCCGATATTTTTATGGTATAAAGAACTCGTGACTCTATTGTAATGAAGCATGAAAAGAGAAAATTATGAGAAATTATCGAGTCGTTTTGTTGATACGCGAAACATCAGGTACAAGCTGCAAATCTAGGGCTGAACATGTGACGAGTTTTATCACTGGAAATTCGAGCATTTCCAACGCTTTTCTTCCTGCATTTTGCGGTACGGTAGGTATTTTTAAAAAGGTCGTTGGAAGTTTGATGCAATCGTAAAAAATTTCTGGGAAATCTGCCCGCTACCGGAAGGAATAGTAGGCGGACATTTACGGTTTCAGTTTATAGTTTTACGACGCTATATCGTGTAGCATGTAATATTCGGTTGACTGCAACGCACGCAACTCGCGAAGTGAATAATTATGCGATCGTGGTTAGATGGTAGTTCTCGATAATTCAGCGTTGAAAATATTTCCAGTGCCTTATATCTTGAATGTAAAAAATGTAAGAATAAATGCATGAGTTTCTTAAAATCATTAATTACTGATTTTAAATTGTTAATTCGTTATTTTGCTTTTATAACATAAGTTTGAAAATTTTTATCGATGTCAATATGTATTACATCTAATGGGATCAAAAATTATATATATCTCGCTATTTGCACTTAAAAAATTTTCGTGGAAAAAGATACCTTAAATTTCGCGATATTTTACTTTAATTCTTGTTTTCGTTATACTGGATGGTTATTTCTCGATAGAATTTTTTCGTAATTTCCAAATATTTCCATGTAATGTATCTGAAAAGATGTTTTGCAAATTTTCGGGTTGATTGAGAATAATAAAAATAAAGTTAGCTAATGATTATCGAGGAGCCATTACAGAGTAGTTGTAACCTGTATTTTTGCAATGATATTTAAGTTTAGTTAAAATCACGCATATCTTTATTTATGAAAATATTGAAATTTGTATTATAAAAGGTTATAAATCATTTAAAGTTGTTAACAAGAGGTATATGAATAATTGTAAGACTCACTTTTTATACAATCTTTTTCTATTTAACCAACAGGGAACACGTTTGTTCTTTGACAACTTTTAACACAATTTTTTGGATTATTATAAAAATGATATTCGAAATGGTTAAATTGTTAAGAATATAAAGAAACTGAATGGATAAAATTAAACTCTGAAGGGTGTAAATTTCCGTTGAAATAATTTTGGGAATTTTAGAAAAATCTGAGAGAGTTTATCGTACGATCATATAGTTCAGGCATGATTTTTAATTTTCCAGCTACTCTGATTTGATAAATTGCCAATTATTACCCTCGGTTTCCCAACTACGATCGATGGTTTGGGCAAAAACCGCTCCATGGTTGTAGCTCGTAATTGAGACGAGAATCGTGGTCATAACTACATGGTTAATATGGAATGACCACGTGCATTACATACGCTACATTTATGCTCTTGCAGGCCGCAAGTATAACTCAAATATAGTACGCACATTCGGCTAAGCTATAAATAATTGTTTCTGCCAAATACGCTAATTTACCCTTACAGCTAGAGCAACTCAAACCACTGGCATCGGGTTTTTTAAATTTTCTACTCATTGAAAGTATACTATTGCTTCGCGAAAGATTTATGTCGATTGTTATTCAAACAGAAACCTTTTTATATATTCCATATCATGAATTTCAATAATAATCAATAATCAAATTATATCAAGTCACTGTTATTTAATTATTTTTTATTTAATTTCGAAAACGTTTTGATCAAATTTCATTTTATTACTGTTTAATTATGATATGTATGTAATTTGATAATCGAAAATGGGAATAAATCATAGAAATCCTGCACTTGATTTTATAATAATATTCACGAACTTTTGGTAGACTTTAAGGAAAAATTTTAAGCGATTACTAAAAGGCAGGAGATATAATTTTATTGGTATACCTTAAGTAAAATTTGGATCATGTTCCTTTTTGAGAAAATAAATTTGTTTTTTATTCAGAAATCTCAAAGTTCTTTTAATAATTTTTTAATTGTCTGGNATTTGACGATGTTAATGTTAACGTCTATACTAACAATACTAAATTTTAACTATATATTTTTAATTTGTACCATTACCTACTTAGAAAATAAATATTTTTATAAAGTTTTAAGTATCTTACTATAGTTAATCTTCTTCCGTCTTTTTTTTTTTTTATTTATATCAATCTTTTATACAATTATGTAACATATAAAAAGAAACAATTAATTTTACGTTAACGTCAATATGAAGGAAATGTTAGAAAATTTTCACATTTGTCTAAACAAGTAAACAAAAAAGAACGTGTTTATAATAGCAAATACATAAAATAAAATGTCATCGAGAAAAGCAATGGTAAAGACAACAAATAATCTTCGTGACCATAAGCATTCAAGAAATCGTGAAAATAAGATAACGTCTTCCAGATGTCGCAGTGAGAAGCTTATTTTCTAGTATATTTTCAGTTCCATGTTTGTAAAGGGCAGCCCCTGCTTGACGGAAAAATTTGCATTCATTTGTACTGAATTTACGCGAGATACTTAACGGAGAGAACAGGAGATGAACGCGCGAGTCTTTGAAAGGAAATATCAATGTTTTGTATGAAAAATGGAATTCCCCTTTGTATGCGGCAAAACGATGTGCTTTTAAGTGCTTCAGCTTTTATTACTGACGAAGGGAAATTTATGCTGCATGTTTTATACTTCTAGTAGAGGAGTTTAACTTTTCGTTTCATTTTTTCTTTTTTACTAATGGATATGAACGATACTTAATTGCATATAAATTTATAAAATACGATGAGTCAAAAGGTATTCAAGGATTTGTAATTAATAATCGAATTTATAGTCGATAATCAGTTTATTTCGGTTTTTAAATGTATAATAAACTTTGTTATAGTGCAAGATATAATACAAATTTTTGTGTACAGAATGTTACATCTTTTCTTCTTGTGAAAAAAATATTCTCAAAATGATCTTGTCTAAATATAATCCTTTATGTTATTTATACACACAAATTTTCATTAAAATTAGAATTTTTTCGGTTAGGTAAATTTTGTTGTAACATAGTGTGGTAATACATTTTTACATACTATAAGTGGAATAAAAGAAGTGTAAATATGTAATTGACAAATAATAGTTAGTTTTGTGTGCGTTAACAAAGTATTGCAGCATTAAAAATAATTAATCTAAATTTTAGATAATTAATTTTTTGTTTGTATTATCTATATTT
>NIJG01000059.1:3230185-3245045 GCA_002201625.1 Euglossa dilemma | reverse complement strand
TTACGGTATAATATTAATATAAATATACTATTAAGTAACCTAACCTAAAATTTAATTAAAATTTTATGTTACCCATTTCGTCTACTTCAATACAATTAGCATCGTAGTTATTATTCATTGCACAATTCGGGAGTACAAAACGAACAAGAAACTGTTCAAAGTTCGTTGAAAATGTACTCGTTACCGTTATTGTAATATTTCAACCGTATTCATTATTAATTGTTAAAAATTCCACGATTCGTTTTATTTCACTGCCAATAAAATGAAACCTTAAAATGAAATTTCATTTCAGATTAATAATAAATTACCGAGCTAAAATAATTCTCATATACTCATAACCATCGTAGTCAATTTTCCTTAAATTGCTATCAAGAAAGTAAATTACGATATACTTCAATCAAGATATATTAAATAAGTAAATAATTATAAGGCACAATTAATTTTTTACGAGGAAATGAATTATCGAAAATTACTAAAAAAATATCGAGTGCCGATTTCGTAGAAATATTTGATGATAGTGATCTAGAAACCCCGTTATTTCGGCCACACAAGGGCAAGCAGTAGCTCAGTTCGAAGTTCTCACGAGTACCCAGTATTTTGAACGCACTTTGATATTTTCTTTTGTACCCGGTTGCCTCGACATACGGAAAAATGCGAACGCAGTGTTACAGATATGCATTGTCTGTGACACATACACGAGGGCGGAAGAAAATTCGCCTGGTCACGTTACGAAGGTGTGAAATTTCCTTACATTATGTCACCGGTGTCACAACCAAACATGTACGAAGCATGTCCATGAAACCATCGCAGAGTAATGGCAGCCTCTCAAGTTGAGCAGATGGTACACAATTTTCCGTGTACCATGAACCAACGAACAACGGGAGGAATAAAGACGAGAACTGAAGAGATTCTTGTGATTCCCTGCGAGAGGAAAAAGTCCACATAAAGATCCCTTTATAGCATTTCGATCGACTGAGATCGTTGATGGAAAAATGGTGCATAGATATTTTTGAACTTCTAAACAGCGGATACACCATTTTCGAATCATGACCTGTGTCTTTTTTTTACAGAATTTTTAAAGAGAATTTTTAGTGTATTTTCGAAGATGAAAATTGATTTTGATTGAATTACTTATTGTTAAGCAACGGATAATTTAATGAAAAGTTTGAAATGGTATTTTGACGAGTGCGCTCTCCTTTTATTAAATGTCTTAATTATGACAGTCTATTCTCCATTTGCAAAAGTTGAAGACTTATAAACATTTTTAAATCTTATACACTTTAATGGAAAAGATTAGACTTTTTTTTTAAATTTTCTGTCTCAAGTATGTAGAATTTTGTGTTGAAGCGATTTTTTGATGTACAAATTCTTAACGAAGTTAAAATGATTATTCACACAAATTTGTTAGAAATATACTTATTGACAGAACTTAAATATTCTTTGTTTTTCGATGTACATAGATTAAAATTAAAAATAAGATTTATTTAACATACTCGAAAAATTTATCGTTTATCGAAATAGAAAATGTCATCTCTTCGTTTTATTTTCAATTTTACTATACATCATATAATTGGCTATTCAACACGATTTGACACGATTTTATCAACTTTCTTCAATGCGAAGTGTTTATTATAGTATCTTATTGAATATGTGTTGATAAGCACTATTATGTTATGAATAGAAAAATGTATCATATGGGGTTCTTTGGTTTTTGAGTTCGGAAGTCTGGCGGGGATAAATGGACGTGGGTTTTATCTTGGGTCGTTGGAATAGGGTTTTATCTTGTGGTGTCGGAATTTGGTTTTACAGTCTTATCTTGAGGTGCTTGGAATTAGGCCCGAGGTATCGGAATTTGGTTTTACAGTTTTATCTCGAGGGGTTTGGAGCATGGCTTCACACACGTAACCCTCATCTTTCCACCTACACACTCGTGTCTACATACTCGTAATATCGATACGTCAAATCGAGATTTTACCGATTTACGGTTGATTTTAGGTCCTGAATGTTTATGGTAAATGTCTGAAGTACCTGATCCATCCAAGTGCCATGATGCATCTGTGAACGAGAAAGAAATGTATGAAAGGAGACAGAATGAAAAGTTTAAATAGAAATACAAGGGCGAAGGAAAGTCAGTTTTTATTCAGGATCAGTCAGATTAGAGTCAGTTTTGAAATTATCAGTAGAGGATTTACAGACAGTTCAGGTTCAGTTTAGAACAGTTTTAAATTAGAGTTTAAAGTCAGATTTTTAAGTTGGAGTTTAAAGTTTACATTGAAGGCAGTACAATTAGAAGTGAGTTGTAAAAATAAAGAGTCGAATGAGATCTTGGTCAATTGGAACAAACGTGCATAGTTTCCAGTCTATTAAGCTATTATTTTATTAAAAAAATTATTATATTCCAAAATGAAACAGTAATATTATTCAAGTCAATTCCTTCCGCAAAAATTACAATCCTACATGTATTTCTTCGTAATTTTCGAGGTGAAATTTGCGGGAACATTTTTGTACAAATCACCAGCTGTCCAAATATCTGGAATAGGCCTATGTATGGGAGTGGGACCGGACCATGAGGAACTACTATGCGTTCATGCCGATTTGGCACAGTGTTTCATCATCTTTAGGGCTGACTGACTTCGCTGATACTCCCTTTATTATAAACAATGTCCACTATTGGCCAAAACGGTGACGAAGATCATCGACGAACCGTAGCGAGACTGAATGAGATAGCATCGGCGTTAATTTTCTGTTTCTCGAAGTTAACATTACTATTTCACTCGATCTCATTACGGTTCTTTGATCATCTTTCTCACCCTTTCACCAACAATGGTTTGTTTATATTGTTTTTATTCAAGGGAGTGTCAATGGAGTCAGGCAGCCCTCAAAATGAAAAACCTCTACACTAACTCGGCATGAACGCATAGTATGTGAAAAAGAACACGGGATACGACGCAATTTCTCAGAGTGTTGGTTTCAGTGTGAGTGTTGGTTTCGATATGTGACTGTATTTTCAGGAATGGAGCATGGGAGAGGAGGTGTATGTGCTGAAGAAGAAATGTGTGAGAGATAATCTAAAGAGCTGAATGCGTAGAGAGAGAAAGAAAGTTCGAACAATCTGCTTATTATATTAACTCTTTATGGACCCGTGTAACTTTCAAGTCATATTTTAATTTATCGACGTTTTACAAAATAATTATAGCTTTTCTCATAATATGACGCATAAATCTTAACTCTATGACATTGCCAACACAACCTATACTAGTATTCATGACCATTGCTAAGCTCATCAACCTGAAATAACAAAATAAATGCTGTGCAAACTGTCGTCAGTAAAATTACACGAAACCATTTGATCCAATTGGTATTATTTGTGCTTTTGTCAGTGATTACCAAACTAAAAATAATGGACATAATAACTCTAGGTTAGTATATCAATAACAACCTATTTGTTTGCATTTTAATTTTCAATTTGTTACAGTTTTTGATAATACTGAATCACTATATTGAATATATACTATATTCAATATATCGCAATAAAATTGTTTAAACGCAAAAATTTGTTTTCATTTGCATATATAGGTTTATAATTCCTGATTTTTCGTTCCTACAATTTTTTTGGAGTTAAAATAAAAATTCGGCCCATAGAGAGTTAATTTTTATCCTTCGAATACAATTGTTCGGTTAAAACATATATAAATGTCTTATTTTAAATCTACGATTTTATCTTGCACCATATATTACCCTGAACGCCTAAGTCAAACCCTAGATTTCTGTCTATTATTCCTCATTTCTAGGAAAGACGCAAGCGTTTCTTATAGCGTTTTAGAACCAAAAAATACCCAACATCTACGACATCGGGAACGAAAGATTTTCATTCACCGTGGATAGATATTTCGGGGACACCCTGTGTGTAAACGCTGAGAACAATCCTATTCGTTGGAACAAACGGTAAATCGGCCACGGTAATTTCGAATCGAAAAGGTACCCCCTATATATCTCGGGAGAAGGAGAAAATATTAGCGAATACGAGCGGCAATCTCGGATAATGTGCAGGGGAAAATGGAGGACGTAAAATTGCCGGGGCAAGTCACTTGGCCGCCTTTAATAGGAACGAAATTTCGATGACGTTAAAGTACGTCGTGGAAGTTCGACCCATGATGCGTTCGTGGTCTTCGCGCTTACGTAACGAACGGCAGAGATATTTATCGCGGATGTAAGTAGTTCGCCAAGGTTCGAGCGCTCCTCCACTTTTGCTGGAACGTAGACGGAAGCAGGTTCGTGCTGCTGCTTCGAATCTCGTTATCCACGCTTCCACTCTGCTGCTACGTTATTTCCATTTGAAATAACTTAATGGCACGGTTCACCGATCGCCCCGATAAAGAGAGATCCACGTGTTTCTCGTGTTCCTGGCTAATGACGATTCGGACGATAACGCATTACCGATTCCCGTCTTTTTAAGCGCGTCATTTTTCTCTTCGCGAGTACTTGCTCCGGGGCTCTTGGCAGGCACGTAAATTGCCGCTAAAGTTACTGTGACCGGTCAAATGACTGGTCGTGATAGACGATGAAATGGAAGATGAAAAATGTTACAGGAGGTGAAATAAGAAGAGGAATTGGGAAATTGGTGGTATGTTTATCACGAGAGAAATCGGCATGTCGAATGTAGAACTTTTAATCGAAGCTTTGGAAATGGCTATTTAGATTATAGCAGGTTTGAAGTTAACTAGAGAAATCATGTTTGGGCCAGCTAGATAGGTTATACAGATTAGTACAAATCAATACTAGATTTATAACAATATTTATAAGATTTATGATAAGATAGAATATCGAAATAAAATAATTCTGTGATATAATTTATTTATGATTTCTTATTATGCTTCTGTAGAAAGTTTTATCGACGTCAAAACAACTTTGACTCGCTACTTCTCTATAACAAAAGAATCTTCGAATACAAAAGGTTAATGTATTGAGTAGCAGCCACGATTGATACTTAAATGACTCTGTAGATGTCGATGACACTCAAGACTGTCGAGTGTAGTTTGTAACATAGATATCTAACACGGTGTTGAATCCAGCAGTGAAATGGAAATAATTGTGGATTTGCAATTTTCACTTGGCGCGTTAAATATCATTTATTATGTTATTACTGTAATATTATTAAATATGAAATTCATTGAATGTTTAATAAGTCATTATTAATGTTCATTTGTGGACAACAGCATGTAAGAGCACCCAGCTAAATTCTGGGTAATTTAAAATTCTTGGCAGGATATAAATAAAAAGATAATGAGAAAAGTGTATTTATTTTGGATTTAGAAATTGGATTATGATATTAGACACTAGTTTACATTAAAATTTTTAATTTAAAAAAATTATATATTACTTAATATATTATATTAAGTTGTTAAATATTTGTCTTAGTTTTCAAACAGTAAAAGTGTATTCTATTACATTTATTTTATTATACTGTTTGATTCGTAATAAGAAACATACTGCTAATATTAACCCTTTCACGAGTAAGCATTTCAGTAGTCTTAAGACGAATTATTTTCTAATTTTACTGATATAATTTTGAAATTTTCTTTTTACTGTGTGTGTTATATCGTTTTCACAACATTGTTTTCACAAATTTTTCGACAGTTCATGTACGACCACACTCGTGAAAGTGTCAAGTATACAATATACAATGTATCAGTAATCACTTTCCTCTGTTTTTTTTTTCTTTTTCTCCATTAACATCAACCGTAATTAAAGCATTCTCTGGCCATTGTCTCAATATTTGTCTCAAGTGCAGTTAAAAGATATACGCAAGGATTTTAAAGAAATTCATAACACCTGCTTTTAAATAATAATCAGTAACAGCCAGCAAAAGGAGAATTCGTTGCAAACTAATTTTCTGTGTTACTCATTGCCAATTCATTGCCATATCTCCTTTTAACACTAGAACTACCCATATAACGTGTACCTAAATACAATGTTCATTATTATGTTAATTAAAATGGTACAATGGAAATACAGAAGTATAATATAAAAATTATGCTCCTATTGGAATAAAGATTAATATTAATTTTGGCATTGGCAATTATATATTTTCAATAACTGCGAAAGTAAAAATTTTGATAGAAATCATTTTAACTCTCCTGGTAGTTGGATTGTTAAATATCTAGTATTACTGTTTTAAAAATCGAAATACTTGTATTTTTATGTATCTACGTTCGACTGATGTTATGAATTCATGAGTTTACAGAGCTCATACTGGAGTTCATAGAGCTCGTGAGTTTCTACTCGAAGTATCACAGGGGCCAATGATTCCATCTTGATTCTACCTTTGATGCTCTTGAGATCTATACTTCTGACATAGCAGAAGGATAAATTACATCGACTCTCTTTTTCTTTTATGTTACACAGTTAACACTGATTCTACGCCAGTGCTTTATATCTATATTCCATTTCGTTTTGATATATACCATTCACTTTTTCCGTTTTCATGCTGTAATACGATTCTGTTCGCAGATATGACACATCCAGTCAATAACAAAAATTCATATGACTTATCTTTACAATTCTTTACAATCGAAGAGCATATATCAAAAACTCCTGTTGATTTGATACATGTTGCAGCATAGAAAGGAAATATTTTACCATCTTCAATATTTTTTTATGGAATCAGAACATTTTTCCTGTACAAAATTCAAAAATACACTCTTCTTTATAATATCAATTTCACGATGATGTGAGTTTTAATTTTAAAAAAATTTTTAACTTAAAAATTCAAATAAAATGGTCATTCTTGGTACGAACACTTCTGTTATAGTAACATATTCGTTATCTATGTCACATATGCAGACTGATAAAAGTTAAGAAACAAAATAATGATTTGCGAATTTTTGTTTATTTTTTATCTTTTGAGGTATATTATAGATTAAAATTAAAAACTGATTTTAAAAGATATTCAAAATGTTCATCATTTATAAATATAGAAGATGTTATTTCATCGTTTTATTTTTAATATCAACATATGCATCTGAGAGAAATATGTAAAAACGAGTTATATAAAATTATCATAAAATTGTACGATTACTTTGCTTCTCGTCTTTTGTCAGTAAGTGTATGTGTGGTACATCGATTTCTACCGAGAGCACAGAGCCACGCATATATCATCAATTTTATGTTTTCACTGCAAGGACACTCGAAGCCTGTTCTGAACTTAGCAAATATCCCTGTAGTATATTTTACAAAAATTCGAAAAATTCGAAAAATATAAGATAATATCACCAGCGACCCTGATGTTAAAAAAACACATGGAAAATATCTCAATTTTTTTAAAGGAAACTAACAACTACGCTAAAAATTTAATTACTATTCAAAGCCACCTGTATACTGTGATAGAAAAAGCATACGTGTGTTATTTTTAATTTCGAAGTAAACTTTGTGCAATATTTCAATTTTAACAAATGTTATTGTAATATTACGATCTTCGGATAATTTTTCTAACGGCCATAAAATATAATAGCACAAGTATACAAAAAGCTTACCGAGCTTTGATTCTTTTGAATAGAAAGTAGAATCCCATGGAATTTTGAATGCAGAACCTGAATCTGTTAAAAAAGAATCGGTTGTCACATCTGATATAAAAGATAATTGAAGACAAATATTGAAAAAAAACTTGATTTTTGCAATAGCAATTTCATTTCAGTAACTTTCGTTGCTACGTCACATAGTACCATTTTTCACCTACAAAACTAAATTTCATTCGTTATCATAAAATTTTCCGTTGCCGAGATATATCGTTTCAAAATTGTGCCATTTTAATCTACATACGATGAAAGCTTATACTTTCACTCCCAGTTGTCAAAAACAGACTTTTTTACATACATATAAACTTGGTAGGACGAAAAACCGCATGACAACCTATCAAATTTGGTTTCGCGAATGAAGTATGATACCAGAAACGATGTCAGAAGATATCATGGGTAAACTTACTTCCTCGCAAAGTGAAAGCATATTAAACGCGATGGATTTATTATGCTATGACGTTGGATTCCGGATGAGACAACTGAGTACACAATTTCTTGGGAACCTACTTAAGAGGTTTGTTTTTCGAAGCTTACGAAGTGAGCTCGTACGTAAGAATTTGAATTGAACTTTTCGCAAATCACTATATACTATATGTTGCTCACTTGAATCATCATCAACTCTTATCAAACCACCCATTTTAATTTGATGACAGAAGTAGACTGAATCTGTTTCCCTTATTGGCAGAAATGACCCTTTCTTATTAGCCTGATCTTATGGCATCGTCTGACAAAGAAAGCGAACGAAACTATCGTGAAAAGTGATGCAGACACCAAAAATAGATGCAACAGCATAGACTTATCCCTGAGGCATTAATTCAGATTCTTCCGATGTATGTTCAATTTCTAATTTTATTTAACTATTAGGTTGGTGCATATGAAATGTCGGATTTTTTTACATGCAAACGTTTATCTTCCTGTTTTCGTTATACTTTTGGTTTTGGTATAACCTCGTTTATAGTCGTACTATCCATTGCCAGAGTCACATTTCAACAAAGGAGCTTTTCTCGAAGGTATTCCCATTTGTTATTTGATTTGAATTTTGTACCGATATGAATCTGAACGATATTCGCATAATTTTTTGGTATGAGTATAAACTAGGTAATAATGCTGCAAAAGCTGCACGCAACATAAACCAAGCGTTTGGGGAGAATACAGTTAATGATCGAAAAGTGCAGCGTTGGTTTGGAAAATTTAGGTCCGGTGATTTTTCACTACAAAATGATCCGCGTGCGAGACCGAAAACGTCTGTGAAAAATGATGATCCGAAGGCATTGGTGGAAGCGGATCCAACTGTATTTACGAAGGAACAGGCTACCAGAATGAAAATTGACCATACAACAATATTGCGACATCTTTCTGAAATTGGCAAGGTGAAGAAAATGGATAAGTGGGTACCGTACGAACTAATTCAGCGAAATAAGCTGGATCGGTTGAACGTATGCTCATCGTTATTATCCCGATTTCATCGAGAGCCATTGAAATATGAAGTTTTGCAGCACCCAGCCTATTCACCGGATCTCTCGCCAACCGACTTTCATTTTTTAAAACATTTAGAACTGTTTTTACGAGCTAAACAGTATGAAAATGAAGACAGTTTGTAAAATTCGATATCAGAGTTTATTGATTCTAAAGATCCGAATTTTTTTAAGACAGGCATCTATGCTTTAAAGTCTCGTTGGGAAAAGTGCATTGAAGTGAATGGAGCATATTTTGATTGAATAAACAACTTTGGAAAAAGATATGCAGTTTTATATATTCACTTAAAAATCCGACATTTCATATGCACCAACTTAATATATATAGAGTTTCGTGACACGACTTTCGAAATCATAAAGTCAAGGAGTCGGTCACCCCTAAGAACGTTACCGTAAAGGAAGGACGATTTTCCCATCTTTGGGGATAACTGATTCGTGGTCCAAAGGACCAATCAGGGAATCGTTTTCTCTTTGGTCAGCCGCGACAACTTTTTAGCTTCGAAAGACCGTCAATCAAGCAGGAGTCGATCACTGACAGTCAGTTTAACAAGTCAGTTGAACGTAGTCAGTCAAGCATTAGACAGCTTAATATCGACAGTCAAGCAACCAAGTATAGTACAAGCATTCAATTAATCAAGCCAAGCATTAGACATCAGTCCATCAGAGTAGTTCAAGTTAAGCAACAACATACAGTTGTCAATACATCGAGTTTTCGTTCGAGTCAATCGCGAGCGCATCGTATTTTCATATTAACGTATTTTTATTGCGAGTAACAAATCGACGTGATTGATTATTTGCTCTGAAAACAAATCGGACTAAGCAGAGTCGAAGATCGTTTGGCATCAAAAAGTACAGTTGGCTTTAGAATTCAACTGGCCAGTGTCCGCCATTTCGATGCTTCGAACACCAGCGACTGGGTCCGTAACGATACTAAAGCCTAATATAAAATCGCTGACCCTACGTTCGGTTTTCTCGTAGGTCCAGACCCAACATTTCATACATATTAAATATGTGTTCGATAGTTTCTCGTGCAGTATTACTCTCACTTGTAGGTTTAAAATGTATTATTCAAGTATAAGAGTTCTACGAATATCTTACTCCTTTATTAAGTTACCGAACCTGAAGATGACGATTTCGATAGTTTTATAGAAAAGCGAAGACTACGGACAAATATCTTAGGCGGAATGAGTAAAGTTTGTTCTTTGATTGAAACAGCAATTCTGAAATGCGTAGTAGAAATATTTGAGTCGACCGAGTCTTCGCGCGTTCTCGTTTTAACATAAATCCTGCTTATCGTTACGCGTAGCACGTTCATCGTCGTTGAAAAAGTACAAGCAAAATCTCGATGTACTTGTTACGTTATCCGTGAGGATGGATATACGTGCAATCTAGGAACTAGAAGACTGACGTGGAAAAAACTAGGAAAGGGATACTGTACAATAGATTAGGGTAAATGGTAAGGTCTAAACTGAAGATTAGATATAGTTAGGGTTTTATAATAAAGTGCACTGATTGGCGTTTTACACTTTATTATTTTAGCTGACGATGCGATGATGATTTGGCGATGTTGGCTATGCATTGTCTGCGTTCTGATGAGTTTTGTCTGACATGCGATTTCGTTCTTGATGTGTTCTGTTTGATGCATGGATTTCTATTTGTGCTGTTCGATGCTTGTTGGGGTTCAGTTCGAGTATGTTGTGATTGGTTGGTACAGAATTCGGTAATGGAAAAATAGAGTTTTCAATTTGGATTGTGGTTGTGTCGGAAAAATATTTTCTAAAGTAGTAGGAAAAAGGTACAGAAGATACCTTTTAGTATTGTTTTGGGTCGTGAATTGTAGATGTGCGTCTGGTCGTCGTTTCATTGGGCCAGACGCACGTGCGCCCAGTCTGTTGGGTCTGGTTGTTATAAATTTCCGATGCTCGTTTCTGATAATTGCGATTTAATCCTTAAGAAAGGCAGCGAGGCACGTTTAACCTTCTATGTGGCGTCGTAGCCATCTTCTATCACTGGATTCTTGCTTTGAATGTATCAAGCTCTTAGCTGCGGTAGTAGACAGCAGAAACGACTGGAGTGGAGGCATGCATGATCGAAAGACACGGGACAACACGAGGAGGAGTTATTGATCGCGATGAGTGCGAAGAAAAGTTGCGGCGACGAAGTTGGCCATTGTGGCGCGATTAAATTTTATTCCTCTGGACGCGGCAACTTTCTGCCACAACTTCGCGACATCGTGTATTATTTTCGACTTTCCACGGAAAACTCCCGGAGCGGCCCCGGGCTTTTTCTTTATCATCGTCCGAAGACTCTAATAAAGGACCTAATAGCGGAAGAATTTCCACGTTGATAGAAAATTCATGGGTCCAGAGCGAGAGGAGATTTATGCGCCGCGATCCTTCTAGAATGTCTCGGCTCTCCTCAAGGGGCGCGTTCACTCGTTCGGAAACTATTGATATAGAGCAATGCCGCTCTCATTTATTGGGGCAGAGGCACGAATCACGATAATTAATATCCCGTTGCGTTGAAAATTTTCTGATACCTCGAGAAGCAGCGTAATTGCCAATAGAGAAGCTCGTTTCTGATACAATTCTAAATAATTCAGGTTCGAGAAATTTATCGATTAATGGCATGAAAAAGCGTAATTTCTTGTTTGTTATTATCTCACTTAATGATAAATGTTTTGAACTTCAGGTTTGAAAATATGAGAAATAGTGTTTGGGAAATTTAGAAAATTTTCGTACTTACGATATATGACATGTAAGTTATTAAATTATGACAGTTACAATGCTTGGAAATACTTGGGAAATTATTTTGTGGATTTCTATGAGGAAGAGTTAAACGTTATAGTTTATCCTAGCGATTTCTGAATAATATTATTAAAAAATTAGAGGTTGTTTATATGTTACTTAATCAACGACTACAGTATAGGAAGGAAACGAAAGATATTTAAATTTTTTTGTATACATATATAATTAATACCATAATATTTAGTTGATCAACGAATAATTAGCAGTTGGTGATCTCTTACAAAACATTGTCTTTAAGGTATCATATATAATGACAAGTTAATTAGAATTATACGACTACGCATAAAATGGTAAAAATTTATAGATAAAAAATTCAGTAAAATTTTCATTTTATTATAAAGAAAATATCTACTCTTTCATACTAGAAGTATTGATATTTTCCTTTGGTCCGCCAAATAGTATAGTTTTTGATATATACTATATACTAAATTGTTATGTAAAATTTTTAATAAAAATAATTCGATATTTCATTAAAGAATTTATCCATTTTATTTTTTATTTTCTCATTTCTTATATAATAGGATTTTTATTTACCAAATAGCGAAATAAATAAATATTACTATTTCCAATAATTTATGTAGCATTTAATCTTTTTAACATTAGTACGACCAGTTTGTAATTTGTATTATAATCTAATATACATTAATACATTAAAATAGCCGTTTTTAAATTTTTAGTTAAAAATTCTGGGTTCAGAGTTACTGCATTAATCAGTTGCTTCGTAATATACATGTAATCATTTTTTTCATATCACTTTACTCTATCTTTTTAAGATACATTTCCTTTTTTCATATTGCTATCTATCAATCAGAACAATTCTAGTATATTATGAAAATAATATCGAATAATAATCTTTATACTTGTAACAGTATGGAAATACTTGTTGGATACTTTTGTTATAAGGTGTAGCTTTTGAGCAGTTTTACACTTGAATTCGTATGACAAAAAATAAAAATATATACGTTAAAATAATCCTTTGATGCACAATTCAATACAACAATGCAACTCGACAACACAAACCCGCTCCCGTTTCCAATTTCAACCAACCATTGCACAGTGCACGCATTTTCCACACAATATATCACCCACACTCGTACATTCTCTCTTCTTCTATTTTACAATCTCTTTCAGTCCAGAAAAACTGCGCAGACATTCCCAGGATACATTCGGTCACGTTCACCCAAAACACTGGGTGGCCATACTGGCTCTTCTTTCGTGCCCTAATTTCAGGTATGGTTGGAGCAACCGATATAATCCAGTCGTAAGCGTGAAGTGGCGACACCTATTGATGTAACCGTGTCTTATTTACTTATTTACTTTTACAACCAGCTTGAGTTTTGGTTAGAAAAATTCTTTGCAACTTATATTTTATCTTCTTTAATTAAACTATGCGATTTTAAATGTAATCGCATTACAGATATTAAGTTTAATAACAAGTTAATTATTGCGTCATATTGAAATTATCAAATTAATCAAATTTCTACAATTATACAAACTGTATAATTTCTTTGACAAAGTTGATTAAAAGTATTGGTTTTTATTCGAATAAAATAAGTAAAATAATTTAAATTACATTTTCTAGTGGTTTTTATTTCAATAAAATCGCAATTACTTTTATTTCACGTTTTTAATTATAGTTGTTATACGTGTATACTATGTTATTGTAGATTCAGAGTTCTAGATATAATGTTAGGACTATCCAATTAGACAAAATTATTAGTATCAGATGTTTTATTTTTCCAATTGATAAAATTCGACAAAATTAATATAATATTATTAATTAATATTCTATGGTATATTTAAAAACTCCATCGTGATCTTTCTGTTTTTGGTGAAAATATTTTCTAATGATTTTTTGGTAATGGTGAACGGTACTGATTTTTCACTGTAATATTTTCAGCAAATTTTTCTTATGCATATAAAATTCTTTCTGGTACTATACATAGAATTTTGCTTATAAATTGATAAATCCACCAATGTCTTCTTCTTTTCTTGCTAATTTTAAAATTACAATTTTTTGCTATTTACATATTAATTAAATTTTGTTCGAAACATTTTTCTGTTGTACTATCAATGGTGTAGTATAACATATTTATTTTATTATTATACTATTACAGTATATCACAGTATAGTATAGTAGATTACAGTATTTTGATCTGTACATTAAAAAACGATAGTGTTAATTTAGTGTAAAGAACCTACAGTTATTAAAACTGACAATGAGATGTCTTTGTAAGAGGTAGTTTAAGAAGAAACAGTTCTGAACTGGTATCGTATCTCCTTGAACGACACTCGAGAGTCTTGTGTCTTTCGAAACGCTTCAAATTACACGTTTTGATCCTGTAATTTTGTAAATTCTAGTTGACAGATCCTACGATCGCGATACCTTGGTTTCAGAAACTATACTTAAAACTCAGACACTCCCTATAAATTTTTAGATTCCAATTTTCACAATGATATGGCATTTACATTACAAGTGTTTCTAGATTCAAATTACGTTATATCGATATTATTTTATATTCTACAAACTATTTTGTGTACTATTAAATATTATTTTGCAATATAGAGTGAAACTAAATTTATTATTATTTATAAGTGTCTATTACTAATTATACTGCTCCGTAATTAATTTAATGGATTAGGTTCGGATATTAGGTTCTTTTATTCCGTCCTCTCATTCATCTTCTGTTTTAATTTTTTGACATTATGTACTGTTCGCCGTTGGTCCTCGTGTCATTATTTGTAGAAACAAGAGATAAGGAACAATCGTGGACTGACGCATACAATGTCACAAACGCATACATATGTATAGACCGAATCCAGTGTAATAGCAGCGATGTTTTTGAGGAAAAATTTCTAAAATTTAGGTCGATCAGTTTTTTGATTTACATCTTTCTAAATTTATAATAATTTTTCTATGGCATGAATTTATATCTTATGTAGCGTAAACGATTATAAATGCTACAAACTTCTAATTAAATATAATTAAATTTTTATATAATTT
>NIJG01000059.1:3210616-3222164 GCA_002201625.1 Euglossa dilemma | reverse complement strand
CATCAGACCTATAAATTTATATTAATTTCTAATTTATTTGTATTAATTTTTAAATACAGCTCACTCGCCATTCCAACAATAGTGTAAATAAAACTGACGTTTAATTAAATTTGTTTCTTTATTTATTTTATCTTATTTTTTTTAGTTATATAAATTTTCCTATTTTTAGTTGAAGTAAATTTTAAATAAAACACTTAAAAGCGTTAGGAGCTGCTGGTAATAAAATTGAAATATAATTCGGACTGCAAAAAGATAAACATCGAAACCAATATATACACCTAACAGATGTATACAAGCAATAAGAAAACGCATCAACGACTCACACTTTGCACCATTTTACAAAAACATAAACACACGTGGATCAAACAGATTCGTGTAAACGTGTAAAAAGTGCTCGTGTAAACGAGCACATGAAACTTAACCAACGACTTCTTCGTAATACTTTGTTAAAATCGATAAATAGCGTTAGAATCGATACGCGCCAATTTGCGATCATTTTAAAACTCTAACCAGGTCTAGATCACTTAAGCTTGATTAGACCGCATCCTTAACCCAGTAGCGTCAGCGCAGAGACCCTTAAAACCCCGCAAAACTCCAATCGAGAGAGTTGCAGTGTTCCGGACGCAACATAATGCCTGTTTGCGTGTTATGTCACCGTTAAATTATAGTGTATCGTTTCATCGGTATAATTATCCCAGAAGAAAAAATTCTATATTTTTCTTCGGAAAGCGTAATGAACGTTGTCGTTTGGCGACCATATGCGTCAAGTACCTGACGTATGGGGTAATAATTCATCTCGCTTCCCAGAAAACTGTTTGTAACTCCCACCACGTGTACTAACCAATAAAACAATACCTTGCCCTACTAGGAGTTCTTGCCAGCTTTAAACTTTGCAACACTCTCGCATAACGCAAGACAGACCAGACAGTAACAGGTCAACTCTTGTGGACCACATACAATCTCAAACAAACCCTTGAACACAACACACGCTCCTCTAACATCACGGCGTTGTCTATCACTTATAATACTCTAAAATACAGACCTTTACATTTCAAGAAATACACAATTTCTCTTTGGATCCGTTCGTCATTAACTATTACCACACAAGACCGACCTAGTGACACAACAGACACGATACTTTAAAAATCGATTATGAAATTGTCCATTTTTTACGTTTTTTAATAATATTTTTCTTAATGTATGAACTACTGATATACATGGCGTAGGTGAATATAGTGTAGGAATGTCGGATGAGCAACAGAAAGGGTTTTTTTGTATACTTATTTCCACGGACACCCATCATATTTATGTGTAAAGAATACCATTATTTTCCTAAAAAAAGAAAAAAAAAAAGAAGAAAAAAAGATGAAAGATGAGTTCAATTTAAGAATAATAGGATTTCATCAAATTGACAGATTCCGTAAACCTAGTGATAATTATATAAAAGCGATTTATTAAAGCAATGCTGTGAAAATTAACCGCTAAACGTTAAATTTTCACGCTCTCCCGAGAACTCTAGATTGCGCTATTTTTTTGACTGATACACTGACTAAGTTCTGACTGATCGCTATTTATTAACACATTGATTGCCATGTGCATTTATGAGGGAATCCCGTTCAGGCTACGCGCTTATTGTGGTGTAGCAATGGCAAGTGAACAGACAAAATTTCATTGCAATCGGCGTTTCGTCCGCGATCTGTTCAAGTAATGTTATAGTATTACAACTATATAAAGAAATAAACAGCGTTCATCTCCTTCTAGTTCTATACGATTCTTGGTTGAATGCAGTCGAAAATCTTTCTATAGGTCGAGCCGGGAAATGTCAGACGAAGGGGTTGAAAGTAATGATGGAGAGTATATTTTCAAATACAGGGGAATGCAATCTACCAATGTACAAAATTTGAACAAGCAAGGAGAGTGCAAGGTCTGAGGATAATATTTTGATAAACAAGCGTTGTATGCTTGTTTTTATCTTTTTCATAAGATTTGAAGAATGGAAAGGCAGGTTGCCATATTTTATGGTATCTATGAAGGACGACTTTTTTGTTTAAACCATTTCAATAAAATCCATTAAAGTTTTTTGATAAGTAATATCTAAATACATTAACGAAACAATACCAAATTAACTTAAAACTTATAAAAACAATGTAAATTTTTTAGTTATATCATATTTTACAGTGTCAATCAACGTGTTAAACATTGTCTTCAGTTAGTCAAGGTCAGTTGAAATTAGAGTTGAGTTAGCTGAGAGTAGAGTTGAATGAGTTGAAGGCAGTCGAGAAGAGTTAGTTGTTAGAATAATTAGTTCTAAAAGTTATAAATAGCGAGTTATGACTGAGTTGTAAAAGTACAACCATATCGAGAGATAATTCCTATCTCTAATCGATACTTACGCATTCTTTTAATTTCTTTAATCACCATCTGTATTAATTCCACCATTCTATAGTACAAATGTATGATTTTATCCAACCAAATTTGAATTTCATTTTATTAAAATTTCATTTTATCAAACCCTTAAATTTTGTTGTTAGAACAAAAATCTAAAATACAATGACGAGGTCAAGCGACCCAGACGGTAGCCAGCAACAGATGGTTTACCCTAAAATTTATAGTTTAGTCATCGGTAAAAGAATCGTTTATGGACAAATCCTTTTCGTCAATATCAAACAGAAATTGATAAAAAATGGTTCATACATTCGCTGGATTATTGGAATTTTCATGTAAAATTATTGTAGAGTCACGAGTCATGTAGCCGCGTATTAAATGGTTATAAATTTGCAATATTACGAACGGAGTTTTGCACACATTACCTTTAATACATACACGTGCCACTTTTTACTGAACACAGAGTGAGCTAGAGCTCTTGACACGCATGACTCGTTACGTGACAAAACATACACACATTGATTCCTAGGAAAGATGTGATTATGCTAATGAGCAATGATTAACTGCTCGATAAAACAAAATACTTACCATATTTTACAATTATAGTTGGTATATTAAACAAGTCTCTATATCAGATTCTTAATCAGTGTAAACCTGTACACGAAAGTTCTCTGTATTATAACAAGCCATTATTATAAATTGTATTTACAACATATATTGTTATACCTTGGAACAAGACTGGTGGAATTTTGAATTTTCAGGAAGTAATTTGTTGGATAGGTAGTTTTTAATGAAAGAAGAAATTTAATAACGAGTGTTGGTAATTCGCAGAAATAGAACAGTCACAAAATTATTGTATTTAAAAAAAAAAAATGATGAATTTGAAATCTGATAAAAAAATGATTTTAGGAAAAGCTTCGTTTTTTAAATATTCAGAAAATACAAGAATACAAGAATAGTATACTCGACTACCTGTCTAAAAATGAAACAAAAAAGATATATTTAAATTAATGTGAAATATCTTGAGAACATTTTATGATTATTTTTATCTCTCTCCTTAAAAGAATAATTGGAAGAACTATTTTAGCACATTTCATAACTTACAGCATGAAAAATAAGTTTTAGAAATATTGTTATTAAAGTTACAATTTAAGGAATTTCGAAGTTTAATATTTATTAATTTTAACTATCAATTTACACACGTACTATAAATATATTACCTACTCTAACAATTAATTCAAATTTCCAAAGCTCCACAATTGTCTACTTCAAAAGCTTCTTGCGCCATTCCAACATTTTCCACTACTTATTCCAGAATATTTCGCAAACGCAGAAGTATATATTTACTTTCACCGATATTTTCAAACATTTACCCACGGAAGACACGGAGTTGGCATTTTTATTGAAATTCAAACAATCGTAGATTTCTTTTGATCCACGATTCACCAACGATCGTGCCGATTTCGACGATTTCAACGTCGCTCCATAACTCTCGGAAATCCTGCACGTCCAAAGCCAAAGGGTTAACGTGCTTTCGAAATCGCGCGTTCTATGGCCTCTGTCTTTCTAAATAAAATTCTCGCCCTTCTCTATCTATTATCAGCCACAAGAACATTACCGTGACTGACCGGAGCAAAAAATGTTTACTCGGTCAGGCGATAAACGTAGCTAGAATTCCCGCGAGCAAAATTATTTTAATTGCGTCAATTAAAGAGAAATTTATTTTGTGGCGACAAAAAAAGAAAAAAAAAGCAAAGGAGAAAAATCTCGCGTAACGATCGACGTTTATGCCTTCCACGTTCATTGGTCGTTACAGTAATTGCAGTTTCGGGGGGCATGGACGTGGACCATCAAAGATAGTGGGAAGAAATAATGTTTAATGGGCGTTTGTTCGTTCGTCGAATATGCTCTAGCGGCAGTTCTTGAAAGCTACGAGCGAGCTCGCAGTAGAGGGCGCGACGATAGAGAAGAGATTATGAACGTCGCGAACGTCCACGTTGTTGCTACTGTGCATTGCTGGAAAGATGATTAACCCTTTGCACTCCGAAAAATGTGGATAGTCGTGTTCTCTTTTATATATCTTAGTAATTTTACTATATCTTGACTTGATTTCTTCTGCCATTTCCAGAGAAAACCTCAGGAAAACATACACTTCTCAAAAAGTTGTGCTGGAATAAGTTAATATTCGATTTTTTTATTACTATTCTCAATCACTAATAAACTTTAATGACCACTGAGATGGGGGTTAAGAGGTCGTAGAGGTAAGCAGGTTTCTGAAATTTGTACTTTCAGGACCTCAGTGGCATATGCTGCTGCATCAGTGGGATAAGTTATAGTTGATCTTGAATTAAGATTGTAAATTGCATTTATTAATGGGCTTGATTGGTAGCAAAATTACACGGTTGTCTACTGTTTATAGCTGTAAGTACTAATCCTGAATAATTGCTCTTTCATTTTCAGTTTCAACTCGTTCTTTTAATTATCGCTTATTGGCAATTTAATAGTAAATTACGTTTAATCTTTTGCAGTCGAAAGGCGAGAGTCAGTTATTGTAAAATTTTGAAGAATATTAATATTACGTAATATATCAAATTTAAGATCATATACAAATATGCGAAATATCGAAATCAAATAATTTTACGTGTTAATTATTATTAAATTCTTTATTTACAACTGAAAGAATGAACGTCAGCTTTATAGTAAATAATTTGCGAATTTCCACTCTTCTGTAGCCAAAAAATAAATCGTCGAGTGCAAAGGGTTAGTGCCTCGAATAATTAAAAGAATTAGAGAGTTTATGTGAAATACGCCCTTTGTTAGTATTTTTGAATTTTCAAGTAATAAGGAACTTTAAAAGAAGTGAGACTTGTATTATAAAAACGATGTATTTTCTGAAGTGCAACGTAAGAAAAATTTACCTCTTTTATTTAGAAACGCATTGAATATGGTAGAGAAAAATTAATAAAATACGCAAAGGTCGTTATTGATATTCGTCTTTCAGCTTTAATCTTTCATAAAGCACTAAAAATACCGAGCAATTAGAGAATCAGTTTCAAATGAATATCGTGTGATATTGATTAACTCTCGAGCTCTTTATCTTCCTAAAATATATGAAATTACAGTCAGTATATCTATTCTCTCTTTCCACTGTGTCATTTAAACCAATTATACATCGACGCATTTTTCATATTATATTAAAAAATTCACACTGATCCTGTGTCTACGCCAATGCTTCTTCGCTGTATCTCGCTTGTCTCCGATGAATCCTATTCGTTCTTTTCATATTGCAATTCTGTAAATTCCGATTTGAAGATGTGATAGCTCCAGTCAATAGCGAAAATTCATGGGACCTACCCTTATGAATATTTTAACTCGAGTTTATAAACTCGTACTAGACTGTAGCTCTACACATTATTTTTTATTTGGCTGATTCCATTTTTAATATTTCCAAATTTTTATTTTCAGATTTTCCATGGAATGTACTAACACAATAGCAAATAACATTATATAATCAGGATTTTTATTTGATATTTATGGTTAACTGTCTCGGTTTACGACTACGCCATTGCTTTATATCGCTCATTATCGATCCATCCTATTCAGTCTCGTTATATTCTGTTTGCTTTCTTTGTCACAAGATGCTATATGATCCGATTTGTAGATGTGACACTTCCAGCTGTTGTCGAGGTTCTCAAGGCGAGCGGTTCGGTACACTGCGGATATTTTTTGGCGTGAAATCTCAACTTGAAAATTTTACGGTCCTTCATACAGGTTCTGGTATCACGAATTAACTTTCTCTAATTATTGGCCCATTTTTGGAGCTTTGAGGTAGATTTGGATTCCGATTAGGATAAGATTTTATTGGGAACGTGGAAACTCGGTGCGACATGCTACGCAGTGCAATTTGTGTACCTGACACGTCTTCTGGGGAATTAGTATCGGCGAAATTTTTGTCAACATTTACACAATCGCTATGTGATTCCTGAAACACTTATGGTTGTCACTGGGTCAGCAAGTGCTCCTGAATTGACAAAAACGATAGGAAAACTCTCAGATTGCGGTCAATGGCTGGGGGTCAGATTTGGGTTAGGATTAAAAAGTGGATATAAAATAAGGTCGACACATTTGTCACAACTTGGTGACATATTTTTCAGAAAATAGATCCATTAGAGAGTGTTTTTAGACTCTACATCTAAAAAAAGATGTTACGACTTATACATTAAATAATCGGTTTCTCTTAGTATAAATTTAAAAAAAAAGGAGGGAAAAGAACATACCGATATCTTTCATCAATAATTTTGAAAACAGTAGTTTATCATACAGGTGACCCTCCTATAACACGGTAGAGAGGTTCCTACAAAATCTCGCGTTGTGTGAAACCGTGTTATATGAGACCCAGTGATAAAAAGGGGATTTCGTTCCGAAAATTTAATGCAAACAAATATTTTGTTCAATTTCATATAAACAATGTTTATTTTTTATATTATTATTTTTAAATTTAATTTGTTTAATGCATTTTCACGTAAATCCACTATGGTTCATTATTCCTTTCCGTCTTTATTTTAAGGTAATTTGATTTTTAAACGTGTGAAACAAAAATCGTATTATCTAGTGCTGTAGAAGTACAGTGTTGTACAAAAGTTTTCGTAATTTTTTTATCATGTTAGAGCGAAACCATGTTACAAGTTTCAATATTACATAAGGGTCACCCTAATTTATTCTATTTGTTAGAGCGAAACCGTGTTGTAAGATGTCCTGCTGTAGGAGTGCTACCTGTACTGTATGTGTCCTGACATATTGCGTCAGAAAAGTTACGTAATCAAGAATAAAGTAAATGAATTAGAAAAATAAGTATACAAAGAAAAGAGGAAACGAAATGCGAGAGATAAGATAAGGTCCTTAATAATTGAGAGTAGTGTCTGATTTAGGATAACGAGAAAAAAGGAAAATTTTAAAGATAAGCAGAAGTCATGATTATATGACGAGGCCAATGGCGAATATTCGTGTTCTCTATCTTCAACTACTTCCATTATAACGTCAAGTATAGCTCGTTATTATTCTTTCATACCAAAGTGCACAAAAACGAGTTTTCTAACGCGTTTCACCATGAATAAAATTCATATAAATACTAGAAATATTTATATTTTTATCGCCGAATTGTAATAATTTAAGGAGCATTTTGTATGCAATTTGCTTGATATTATAAGAAGAATTTTGTATCAAATTCATTTTCTTCGAAGTTAAAATTATCGATACTCTTTCTGCACATAACTATATATCATTGTTATATCTATAAATATAAGTGGATACGACCTCAAGCTATTCTTAAATAATTCTCAGAATTAAAATTTTGTATAATTAACACGTGAATGCCACGCTAATTTTACATGGCTTCCGCAATATGAATTTCTTATTATGCGTTTAAATGTTATGGTGAAATATTATTTATAACAAATAAGTTAAAGTGTCTAAACATGTTTGATGCATTTATCTTATTGTGGGTTACCGATAACCCTCATGACGTTCAACGTGTTAGGTAAAAAATTTTGTGATTAAATCATAGTGTTAAAATTACATTAGATATATATTTAAATAGACAATATAGATGCATACATAGATTCATAAATATATCGTTACTTTTGTTGGAGGGAATTGACTTGAATAATATTACTACTTGGTGGAATAACTTTATTAATACAATAATAACAAACTACATTAAACACTATGCACGTTCTGATTGACCACCACCTCACTCGACGCGAGATTCTTACAACTGACTGAAACTGACTTAAAACTCTTACTTGAAAAACTGAACAGAAACTGGACTAGAGACTAAACTAACAACTGAAACTAACACTGATTTACGATTGATTCTGAACTAAACTGCCTTTCCATTTTGCACTTCTGTTTAAACCTTTCATTCTGTCTCTTTTCAGACTTTCTTTCTTATTCACACATTTTGCATGCATTCTGACCCTTGGTTGGGCCAGGTACTTTAGACATTCAGGACGTATACCTAAACTTTCATTCGTCTTTATCCTAAACATTCGTTACACTCGGGCCTCTTGCAGTAGGTCACCTATATACGTCTTGGGTCCTAACCACACATTCATTCAGGACTCATTCCACTCATCCCATTCCTACATAGACACATAAATACATAGATAAAGAGATCCATAGATTCCCATATGTAGAAATTGAATGATGGTAGTTTGAATAATAAAATAAATTAACAATACAAATGTGTGGAGGATGATAAGGAACCAAATTGCTCTTAACTTATTTCAATTACAACTCAACTACAACTCGAAACTCGACACTAACTCGACACTCGACTCTAACCAAGTCCAACTATGTCAATTTTAAGCCAACACTAAATCAACAACGCTATCCCAACTCTAAAACTATCACCTCGACTATTCTTGTTCTGAGCATTGCGCTTTCGGCCCTCGTTCGCTCTGATATCGAAATATACCACACATAGATATATAGATTTATTATATTAGATCTGTATATTTGAGTACGAATCTATGACGCGATGGCTAATCAATCAATCTTGCTATTTACCACCTCTCTAAGCTCACATACTACCCGACGATTTTTATTCATTTATTCTGGTATCGCGAAGAACGATGTCCGCATTATCATCGAACGCATGGCGTGCATGGTTCAGCGTACTAAAATAAAGCAGCTTCGTTGTTTTGCCAGACGTACTTTTCTCTGTGCCATGCTCTTCCAATAATCATAATGGAACACCGTGGTAGGCCGCGCACCGACAAAACGCGTCCCGACGTTTGCTTTTATTACGAATGCCCTCGTCTACTACCTTTTTGCCGCCACTGCGTTTACATGACCTTTTTCCCTTTCCTATTTTCGCCGGTGGGTCTTCACCCCGAATTTCCTCCCCTTCGTGAAAATTCATCCACAATTGTGGCAATTCCTCGCGTGCACGCGAATGGCTCGGATAGAAACAATCGTAGGAGTTACTCATCGACAAGAGATGCCGATCGAGGACGATAAATAACGAACACGGGGGACGAGTATAGGAGTTAAAGTGCTTTCTAGAGCTAGCATTTTCCACGGAAAGAAAAAAAAAAAGAAAAACGTTGACCTCCTTTTTCCACGGACTTGTAATTTTTTGCCCCGACCCGTACGTACGATATCTCGTAATTTTTCTAACAACGGCGAATTCTAGTTCTGTTCCGTGCTATGGTTGTTCTTTCAGTTAATAGTTTTGTTGCGAGGAAGAGGACGCGTTTTTTTGTGGGTATGCGACTGAAAGGTGTCGAATAATGGCATTTCGTTTTGTCCTTGTGTCGCGTAAAACGCGTAGGTAATGGTTAGAGTTTATTTTTAGAATATTTTCTTGGAAATGCGACGAACGATCGAGGTTGAAAACCGATTTTTACATAATTGTTGTTTTACTTAATAGTTTCATTCTGAAAGGATAAAAATTGTCGACTAATGATATTTTGTTTTATAATTGTACTATTTAAAACGATCAAATTATAATTTATTAGATTGAATAATTATACGTGTCAGATTGTTAGGTTATTCTGTTGGAAATGCGGCTAATGATTGACACTGAAAACCGACCTTTATGCTGAATTGAAGGGAGTTCGTGTGGCTCTGTTCTGTCTGCTTTAAGCCATGGGCGAAATGTGCAGTGCATTAAATATTTAGTTCTGTGTTTCTATTTAAAATATTATTGCGAGTCACTGTAGCATGCCAAGCTCACTTTTTTCGTACAGCCTTTATGATATTATATTTTTCAATTTTTAACAAAATTATGTAAAATGAATGTATTCGTTATATAATCTTGCAAACATAATTTAGACCGTATTCTCCATATCTATCTAGGTGAATGAAGAATACTTTTATTCTTTATAAATCATGATCCTTAACAGGACACTTTTGTGTATTGTATACAACGTTAACGAAATTAGATTGGTATATAAATTTTTTATCAAAGCACCTAAATAACGCCATTAATCAATCGGTTTAAAACTTCTTGGGTTTTTTTATTAAAATATTCTTCGGGACAATTTTATTCTTCAATTGTCAAATATTCAATATTTTCAAACTATTTGCTCGCTAGAAAGCGTTACAATCCCCGAAAATGCGATAGTCAGATGGTGCAATATCTGGAGAATGTGGCGGGTATTACAAAATTTCCCATCCAAATCCGTGTAATTCTTTTTGCACCATCTTTGCCACATGGGGTCTATCGTTGTCACGGTGGAATATCACTTTCTTTCAAGAGAGCAGTCCAGGTCGTTATACAGCTATTGATTTCTTCAATCTGTTCAACTGATTGCAATATATACCTGAATCGATTGTTTGAATTTCCTGGTCGTAAATCAAAATATAAAATCCATTGATGATCCCCCTGGTTTCGCTCTTCGCTGTGGTTGCTCGCTCTTTTTGGCCCGGCACCATTTTCGCTGTGAATTATGACAGACAATCCATTTTTCGTCTCCAGTGACCAAATATTCTAAAAACGATTCACTTTTGTTGCGTGAAAGTAAAGGCATGCAAACTGTCATCGGAGAATTCGTGTGATACACATATTACCAGTTTCGACGTCATTCGAATCTTTTTAAATAATCATGTACTTACTGTTGATTTTGGAATACTTAACTCCAAGCATTTCAATGTATTTATATACGTATGTACGGACCCAGCACGAATGTATGTAAGTAAATTATACATAATAATGTGTAATGTAAATAAATAATAAAGTAAGTAATCACTATTTGTTTAGAGAACATGCCATGAAAAATGCTTATATTAGTTTATTATACAATTTTATTACACTAAATATATACAATACTAATATATATACTTTTCGCGCACTGTATGAATATCCACTATATTAACCCTTAACGAACGAATGCCGCCATTATAAATATTCTAAGAAAATCGAATGCCGCCATACACGCGGCATGACGTGATATTTTAGGAAATCTGTTAGGTTTGGCCTTATTTATACATGCAGCAATTAAGGGTTATCGGCAATTGTTTTTTGTCGTGCTCTGGAACGCATTCCTCTCATTCCTCTCCGAGGATTGAGCGAAAATACATCGTTTTATATGCGGTCAATAAAGTTTGTTATCGTCATTTTCGGAGCACTATCTGTTAGAAGAAAGAGAAACGAAGTCGT
>NIJG01000059.1:3199733-3210317 GCA_002201625.1 Euglossa dilemma | reverse complement strand
CTACCTATTATTACTGTAAGTTCTCATAAAATCAAATAAAGCGATATTAATTATGCATCTTTTCTCGCTCTGGAAATGAAGCACTTAATTTCCTAAAAATCCGTCGACTTACTGGTCAGAGTATTAGAAAAATGCGCTCGTTCGTTAAGGGTTAATTGTAAGATAATGGAAAATATAGCGTGCTTAATTTTTAACTTCGCTTAAATTTTTCAGAATTATCTACTACCTCGATATTTCCGTTTCATACAGATATAAGTACATGTATGTATATAAATAGGGTGTAAATATACGTACGTTATAGCTGCAGCGATTTCGAAGGAAATTTCGCGCAAGTAATTAGAAAGTGTTACATAATCGGCATCGCGTGGAACGGTAATAAAGTTTTGTTATTAATTATGCGACAAACTGGCGAACAAGTGGAAGCCGGAAGGGCACGTAATAGCTGAATGGAAAACTCTGGTCCGATCGACGCAGGTAAATAAGTTTTCCCGCGCGTACCGCTATATAGCGCTAGTATCGAGCCCCTGGCCTCGAATGGTGGCATCGATACGGCGCGAACGTTTATTAACATCGAAGTGCTTTCAACGAATATGAGCATCGAGTAATCCATAGGGATAAGGTAGGCCAAAAGGCAATCCGTTTCCTATTTTCGACAGAAGGAGGAACTATGCCAACGTTAAAAGCTTTATCGTTCATCATTCACATCTCGTTATATCTTCTCTTCATCGCACGGTTATTTCGATTCCCGTGCCTGAAAAGGGATCATCGAATTTTACCAATCTGGCTAATTTTCTTTCCTTTTTTCTTTTTAATTACTTTGCGTTAACCCTGTTGAGCATTTTCATACTTTTTAATGTTTGCTGCTTCTCCTTGTGGTATTGGTAAAGATAGATTTTAACATATATTTGTATTACGTTCGTGCACATGAAATATCGGATTTTCGTTACATGTGAACGTATGTCTCCCTGTTTTCGTTATACTTTTGTTTTTGGTATAACCTCATTTATAGTTGTACTGTCCATTGCCAGAATCACATTTCAATAACGAAGATTTTCTTTAAAGAGAATCTTTAATTGCAAATATCTGAAAAACTATTGTGTTTGCCCCTATAATGATATACTTTCATAAATAGGGGAACGAAATCTACAAATGTGCATAATTTGAATTAAATTGGTGAATCACAGGCCTTGCACTTGTTCGGTTAATGCATTCTTTAGCTAATATTTAGCTAATAAAACTCGGCAAGTTTTTGCTACAAAAAAGAAATTTTGAAAAAAATTTCACTTCCATATCTAATTCCGAAGAAACGACATGAGATAAACTCTGAGAAAANCTACAAAAAAGAAATTTTGAAAAAAATTTCACTTCCATATCTAATTCCGAAGAAACGACATGAGATAAACTCTGAGAAAAACTGTCAGTCAACAATGTGTTAAAATATCAGCCCGTTCATTATTCTCACATATATGTGTAAGTAATTAATGAAAGAAAGAAGGACAAATGAGAAAGTGAATGGTTAGTTGCAATTGAGAAATCATTGAGATTAAACTTGTGAGAGAGTATCGTACGAGATAGTCTTTAAAATTCTATACATTCCTTCTATATTGTTACGCGATTCATCTTTTAAGTTCAAGATAAATATTTATTATATTTGAACAAATATATAATCCATTGCTAATATTCTTTTAAGCTATGAGCGCTTGTTATTATGCGAACGTTTCTCGTAAAATTTTCTTTTTTGGCATGTACTTAATTTTCTCTCTCAAACGAAACGTGGATATTTATGCTAAATCTACTATATGTACTATAGATATTATAATATAAGCTGTATGAAGGATTCCCATAGTCGCGTTTCCTCTCATAACTTCCAAGTATCTATTTTTCATTCGAGCACTCTGCAGTCGTTATCGCTTTATCCCTTATAAATTTCACAGCGACGAACTTCCGGTGGGCTGGTCGCAGAAAAATAAAATTCACCGCGGTGCGAAAGACCAGAAACCAGTTTGCAATATTCTGCGAGAGCTCGATATGAAATATTTGTGACTCGTACAACTCCAATCCCTGTAACAAAATCGATTCAGTCGCAATCGACTAACGAGACCAACTGTTTTAACTTTCTTTCTATATTTCGAAGAATACATAGAACGTGATTGTCTCTTGGCCTAAACTGAAAGAGCCTCGGGATGGTTTAAGATTATGGTAGTCACTTAATGGTCAAAACTTGGAAAGTTTAAGACGATGCTCCACAGATTTGTCGACTACTTCAGCAACTGTCAAGAGGCATGCTATCATTAATTTAATTGTATTGTTTTCTGAAGTACACACTTTGTTTGAGCGTATTTTATCTGACTTTGTTCAGGAATATAAAAGAATTTTCGAGTCAATCGCGAACATGATAAAAGATTGGAAGATATTTTCTGAGAACACAAATGCATTTATCGATTGTAGATACATTTTGACCTCTTTAACAATTGCAAGGTCGTCATCACCGTTTCTTGGAATTGTTTGTGCTTTTTCTACTTTTCTTGGTGCGAAGCTGTCAGTCAATGTGTCAATGTCTATGTTTTTCCTATTTCACTCAAGCTTATTGTTTCTTATTTTTGGTAAAGGGAATGTCCGCAGCTCAGTAACATCATTAGTAGACGTAACAGAATTCTTTCATGCATGTAATATCGGTCATTGTGGGTTTACCCTGCACATTGGTTTAAATTGTTTTAAAACTGTGATTTATATTTGTATTATAGTTAGACAACACGTGTAATGTTATGTATCACTTGTAATATAGTATTAATCTGGAAAACTAGGATTGCTCCTGAATATGTTGAATATATGACATAATTATTTTTATCAAATGGAGATACGAATATAATATAAGCACAGTTTAAGTTTTTGAGAAAGAAATTCAGGTTAAAGTAGCAATTTTGAAATTTATATCTTATCTCATGGCATATATATCCAAGCCAATTATTAAAATTTTTTAATACACCAAAATGTATATCGTATTCTTACCACAATTTGAGAAACAAGTATAGTTTTTTTGACTAATTTATGTTTTCTTGTCATAAGATTTTAATTTTGTATTTTTTGACAAAGATTTAAAGAATTTTGTGATTTTTATCCTTGTATAAACTTGAAATGAAATAAAATTGTTGTACGATTTTACTGCAAAATAGCAGTGAAAGCCATACAAGTTTTTGTTCAATCAAACAAAAAATTTACTTATTTATTACATTTTGTAATAGCAAATTAATACTCAAAATCGTATGTGAGAATGGTTATTTAGCATTCTTTTCTGATTTACATAATTTTATGAACATAATTTGTGAACGTTAATTTATATTTAAAAATGAATTAAGAGTCATTGAATTAGGAATTCAAAGTTAGAATTTGCTTCATTAGTAATTATAGATAAAGTTATATACAACAGGTAACGAAATATAAATACAGAGTCCGAAATTGTGACAAACTTAAAATGTTAAACAAGATTACACCATACAATCTACCTGTTTTAGTATCAAAAGTGAGATTAACATTTAAAAAATTTATTTTTTCTATTTTCCATTTATTCTTCCTTAAAATAAATGTATCCAAATATTAATATTACAGTTTAATTTTAGTAATATTAATATAGTAACATTATAGTTTAATTTATTTCTAATGACGTCGGTTCACGAATGCGTATTTTAAACAGTTTATTTTTCCCTTATGTTGAGGCAAAGATTTCCGAGAATCAATTACGAGTAACATGGATATGAATGGCCCTTGTGCATTTTAAGATTTACCGTTCCAAGTGAATATCAGCGTTGGCTGGTTCATAAATAATAAACGATAGATATTCTTAGATACGGCTTGGAAACAATATAAAATCATGAATACAACGCGAAATAACCAGTCCCTTTGATTAATAGTCCCGAGATATGATCGCGTGAGCCAGTTAGTTCAGTCGAATGGTGCCGTTGATCGCGACGTAATCGGTCGTTTAGCAACCATAGTTGACAACTCGATGAATACAAAGGTGTAGTAACGTACACGTTTCGTGCCGACTTAATCTTCTACGATTAGCAATATATCATCGCTATGTTGTAGAAAAGATTTTATTTTTAGTCTGAAATGTTGATATACTGGTTGTCCATTTTCACGCCATGCGCGAGGTTTTAGTTATTTACGGTAAGGTAGAAAAGAAAAAATTACTAACTAAAATTTATTTTCATCGAATGCATGGCAAATGGTTGTGAATATATTTATAAACATGTGCTTAGGAAAAAAATTAACGAACGAANTTTCTTATTATTTTTATTATAAAATTTACTTATTATTGTGATAATTAAAATTAAAAATAGTCTCTGTACAAGGTATTCGATAATGTTTGTTTATTGATGTATAGGATATTACTTCATTGTTCTATTTTTAGTTTTAAACTATGTAATGTTTCAATATTTACTATTTTTCTAAAAAAGTATTAATTGCCGACTGAAAATTTTTATTTCAGTTTCATATAGTATCTTTGTGATTTAAGAATTAAATATTTTTTATGTAATAATTACTACATCTTTGCAATTTTAGCATCTAGAAAATCGTCATTCTAGCAGTTCATATCTCATCTTTGTTTTTGTATATTTACTTAAAATACAAATCATGATGTCGAATTTATACTCGTATTCAAATATTTATGTGATCAACTGTTTGTACAGTTGGAATTATACTATTCCATTATTAATTTATTATAACATGATTAAAATGACAGAATAACAGATATTTCAACCTCTGGTGACTTTTCCTTAATGAATATTTAATTAACCGAAGCAAATATAAAATGGTTTCCAGTATTGGTAATTTCTTGTACGACTGATTGAACGATTGATTGGAGTTGTTTCTTGGAATTATTAATTACTGTTACATTCTTCTTATTAATTTATTCCTATTGTGAAATGAAAATTTATTAAATCCTCTTACTGAATTTGCATCTACAATCATATCGTTACTTTCGACGATACTAGCACATAATAATACATCAAAATTTTTAATAAAAATTTTGCAGTGCTATTTGAATAATACGTTTGATTTTCTATTTTATTATAAAAATTTGTTGCGATAACTTTTTAAATTAATTTTCAAACTGCTTTTGCGCTCATTTAAACGACATAAATTGTGCTTTTGTTGCACTAATTTAATAATAGCTGAATGTACAGACGCAACAAATTTGATGAAGAATGTAAATTAACCATGAAAAAAAGTACCGTTCAGCTACTGTTTCTAAGCGCTATAGTGATGAAAGGTTATAAAAAATTCATCAATTTTCCATATATGGGTGGAATTTTTACGAAAGAGGTCTTGATTTGTTTTGAATCTGTGTAGGATATTGATTTCGAATATTAAATTCATAGAAACGAATTTTATCGTTCATATAAAACGGCGATTTTTAACCAGAGTATCGCAAGAGGTCCACAGGTGTGTTCGAGATTTTTCAATACAATTTAATGTAGTGTGGCTGCAATGATTAANTTCAGTCCAATTTAAATCGACTAAAATAAATTAAATATATTAAATAACTTTTGAAAAGATTTTCCAAATAGCAAGTTGATCAAAATTTTTCTTATATATTGTTGAAATTAATTTATTATTCTTAATAAATACGTAGTAGAGAAACAATTATTTCATTGCTATTTTGGAACAATAATAAGAGAAAATCATAGTTATTTTCTTTTCTCAAATTAGCCAAAAATGTATAGCACTTTATGAGGTTACCCAAAATAATATAATTCATTTCTCAGTGTACTGTGTAATTTTTGCACGTCATGAGGTGAACAAGGTGTCATAAACCGTTCTGATACAGACGGTCAAATTTTCTTTTCTTATTCTCTACAATTTTTAAACATAGTTGGTTCAGTCTGGAGAAGAAAAGTGAATGTTGTGTAATATTGTAACATTGCACTGGATATCTATGTTACGCAAGTACTAAAACACAGATGTTAAGACGGGATTCACAAATATCGCGCGTTCTACAATTTTGTAATTTTCAACTTGTTGGCAGTTCTCAAAACTTTTCCTCGTTATTGCGGAATATTTCAGAAGTATATGGCTAAATGAAGGTAAAATGAAAACATTTCAGAAGATTGGCCGAAGTTTTTCTCGCAGCTTTCTTTTTATTGTAAAAGAATTTTATTTTCTTCATATAAACAATTGAGATAAAGTAAGATAAATTGAAATTAATAAACGAGATATTCTAAAATTTTACTTCTCATTTTAATTTTTGAAATTAAAGTTCAATTCATGGTTAAAGTTATGTGCTTATATAAACGTATTTCAATATCAGCTGTACGATGCGGCGAAGAAACAAAAAAGTAAACGATATATAGTTTTGTGAATAAACACATTGATGACCTTCAAAAATAGTATTTTTATCAACCTGTGGATCTTTTGAGACTATTACAATCCAATTATCATAACAATTAATGTCGATATTTAAATGGCCAGATTTGGGCTGGATACTTTGTATAAAAGCGAGAACAGGAAAGCATCTTTTTTCAAAAAGAGATTAGAAATTTTTAATATGTCTCACAAAGTGTCATATTTGTGATGAAATTATTTAAGTTAATGATTTATCATAACTTTTTAAAAAGCTATAACTTTTCAGAAATACGTGTTTTTGAGGTCTGAGATTGATTCGTTTTCTTAAGATGTTGTATGCATTTGAACAACTTGTGTACTAAATATCTAGTTTCATAATGTGTGATATATACTTTAGGGTGCAAAGAAATTGTATGTCAAAGAAATTTTGATTAAATCTTAATCATTCTCTGGGCAAATTATAATAAAAATTCATTAAATCATAATTAACTATCTTCACATTCTAGAGTAAAATATATATCCTGCAAATTCAAAAGCAACGAATAAAATGTTTACGTAGTCACGAAACTTAGTATAAAGTAAAAAATCACAGATGATTAAGAATTATTATTTTTTTGTTTCTATTTTAATTTGCAAGCTTTCTTGGAAATTTGTTTGGTAGCCATTCTACATATTAAAATAGTTCTGGACATTTAACACAGTTTTATTTTTATATTATAAAATCCATATATAAAATGTTTTATTAATATCTTTAGTTTAGAGGAAAAAGCAAACTGTTATATCATAAAATCAACAATTTTTTAACTAAATGAGAAATTTATCGTATTTAATTTTTCTAATTAAACGAGTTTAAATACTTTTGTTTTGTGTTTTTAACATTACTCGAAACATACCAGTCACGCGTATATCGTTCGGGCACGAGAGTTATTATTCCCAGGTTGATTTTAATTCTCTCGAGGAAATTTCATTTGCGCGTACATATGGCGGAGGATCCTTTTTAACAATAAACAGATCTGTGAAGCAAGCACGGCACGGCGGGGTCCACGGCTGATTCTAAGAGGCGTCGATAAGAACGCTTGTTGCGTCGCGACACAGATTTCGTGCCAGATTCTGTCGTGCCCCTTTATTTCAACGTTTCCGCCAGCCAAATTGAATTCACGCCATTGAATTCGCGCGTAAACAAGTAAATAAGTCTGCCGCAAATCGACCGCTGCGGCAAAGCTAACCTTTACCGAAATTTCACCGGCCGTTTCATTGATGAGCTCTTCGCCAAACGGGTCCCGCAATTTTAACCAGCTTCCGTTGACATTTCACGGACAAAGGTGCAAAATCGATTCGCAACACGTGCGTATTATCTGTTTACGTAATGTCGCTGCAATATTTTGGACGATAATGGCATTATTTTTTACTAGCCTCGAATACAGAATAACCTAATCTCTGTATCACGCAATGTAGATTGTAGGACGTAGAAATAAATGGAAATACTGCGTTTGTTTGTTGTTTCCTTAAAGTGATTTAGGGGCTGTGTGATATATTAGCACTTTTATACTGTAAAAATAAGTGGCACGTTAATGACTGTTCGTGTTAAATAAGGTCTTTTAATTCGTAACTTCTTGCATTGCGATTTATTTGCAGGTGATATTGCTGAAGCATGCAATTTAATTTATTACTTCTTTTTTTATCTTTCTGCTTTAGGAAACAGTGGATAAGCAATACAGAAAATTACATTTTTCGTGCTCAAATATTTTGTTCTTAATAAATAATATTTATTTCCTACAGTTAGATTTAATGTTCTTTATTAGATATTAGAAACAAATTGTCTTTAAATTTTTCTGTGACAATTGATGAAAATATTCCAACAGTATTTGTATAATATTTGGACCAAAAAGAGGCAAAAATAAGTAACATAATATATAAGACAATAATATTATATATTATAATTGTATATCACTTGTTATTTACATTCAAGTATATTATATTTGAATGTACTCTGAATTTTGAGAAGTATGAGTCTTGACTTGATAAAAAACTTATGACGAGCTTCTGTTGTTGTTATATTGTTATAATAGAAGAGATTAATAGTATTAAACGATATTAAGTTCCAAAAAAAGATGAAACATTTAATAATTTGAATTACGGGTCTAAAACTCATATGTAAATGTATCTAAAATAAATAATAATAATTAAATTAGTATAATGATAATGAATNAAATGACTTTCCGAACAACACAATAATAACCTAAATCGACAAAATTTGTCTTCGAATCGGTCGACGTGAAATGAAATTTCTACTTTTAATTTGATATAACAAAAATCAAATCCCTCCTTAATAATTTGGGAAGATAAATTAGAATATTTATCTAAAGTAATTTATATTGAGTTGCTCCGAAAATAATTTCGTTTCTTTGAAAAACGAATTTGTCGAATTCAACTGTTCATGATCGTGTTTCATTTTCATCAAAAAAAAAAAAAAAGAAAAACGAAATGACTTTCCGAACAACCCAATAACAGCTGAAATCGACAAAATCTGTCTTCGAATCGGTCGACGTGAGATGAAATTTCTGCCTTTAATTTGATATAACAAAAATCAAGTCCCTCCTTAGTAATTTGGGAAGATAAATTAGAATATTTATCTAAAGTAATTTATATTATGTTGTTCCGAAAGTAATTTCGTTTCTACGAAAAAACGAATTTATCGAATTCAACTGTTCACGATCGTGTTTCTAATTCACAAAAAAAAAGAAAAAAAGAACGAAATTAATTGACACGACATAACAGGAAATCAATCGATCGACGAAGCTATTAACCTCACGGTGGATGCGGCGTGAAAAACCGATAAAGTAATAACGACAATAAAGAATCGAGTTTCAGCGTTAACAAAGAATCATAATGAAAGCAATACACGGAAAAATAGAGGATTACAATTACCATACTGTCTCGACAAAAGTCAAGGTTAATTTTGTCAAAAGCATGTGCACGTTCTCGGCAGTCGCAAGAAAGAACAGTCTAAAACCAGTCACTCTGACTGATTTGGTAATTCCAGCGTTAAGAAACGACAATACGAGCTGCACGTTATCCCAGGGCACGTGGTCGAAGAATTTCCTCGAGCGATTCCTCGGGAAGGAAAAACGCGGAGCGAACGTCGGAACGAAATCAACTGACCGATGACGCCAATAAAAGGATGAAATTTTTCATTCGACGATATCGAGTCCAATGTTTTTCCACGTCTCTATGTATATATTCGATGGATAACGCTATATCGAGGTTCGTGGCCGAACCTGACCGGTCGACCGTGCCAAAATGGCGGAACGCTTCAAGTTTTCAGTCCAATTAAATTTTTCCCCCGTTCTTATATCGATTCGCGTGAACGAGCCTGTCTTTAGGTCTGCTGGCTCGATTCAGGCAAGAGGATACCTGTAATTTCTGACAGCCGAATGAAAAGCTTTCACTCGACGAACACTGTATATTTTGCTCGTCGGGATTATCGATGAATGCTCCTTCAACGATACAATGCTTTGGGGAACGATGATCGTGAAGAGATCGAGGCACAATGTCGACCGTGATCCACGTTGGAAATAAATGATGTTTTTCTTCGCGATACGCGTCACATTTGGATAGCATCGAGGAATTTGAATTGCTTTGCTCCAGATTGCAACGCTACATCGTAGAGAACTATCCTGGGTTTTTCATTATTTTGTAAATTGGAGAGTCGTGGAGTTGGACATGTGTCAAATTATTTTTGTGCAGCTAGTGCGTTAATTGAGACCTGTATGGAGTGAAATTTTAGATTGCAACGCGGCTCGAGTGGCGCGATTGTAGCAAATTTTATTTCTTCTTCCTTTTCTACTGTTGTGTTCGGTTTTCTCAGCTCGGTAACGAATAGTTTGCGAATTAATCTAGGACGGAAATTAACTATTTTTTTTTTTCATTATTTGTTACCAGAGATTTATCGTTTAGAATAGTTAAAGGTGTATGATATGAAATTAAAGTAGTTCAAATACTTGCGAGTATTTTTTGAAATATTTTCATCTTTCATTGCAGTATGTGACATGAAAGTTATAGAGCACATATGTAGTTAACTTAGATTGCTGTTAGAATACTTGTTTCTGCGTTTGTTTGATTAGTCACATTAGTTCCAGAATTTTTGTCCTGTGTTTAGAATTATGGTAATTATACAAATGTACATATCTATCTTTCTTGTGCGATTCTAATTAATGATATTTATGTTTGCATACT
>NIJG01000059.1:3160445-3199089 GCA_002201625.1 Euglossa dilemma | reverse complement strand
ATATATAAAACTATATTCTTTATTAATAATTAATATAATAAATGATATTTATTTCTATGTTTATTATCCGTCGTTTACTTAGAACTCTATTCTCCAAAAATTAGTATTACAACTTAATCCATCTCACCTATATTTATTTCTCCAAATCCAACAATCTTCGGTCATAATTTTCAAAACAAGTAACAAGACTTCGAAATTTTCGGATATTTCAAATTGCTTTTATCTCTGGAGCTATCGAGTTCTATATAATTCAATACACACATGCAGATAGCGTTAATTAGAATAATAGAAGGAAGATAAATACGAACATCTATATAATTACTATAATTTTAAACACGAGACAAAAATTCTAAAATTAATCAGACTAAACAAACACAGAAACGAGTATTCTAACAGCAATCTAGCCTAACTAATTTCCAAGTTCTAATATGAAACAACTCCATGCAATCACCGGATCTTCAAACGAAACGATACTCTGGTAGCCTGGAAATGTTCGTCATTGTTTCTTACCTCGACCCAAAATCAGGCGAACCAGTTCTAATTTACCTAGCCAAGTTAGCGATCGAAGTTACCAGCAGAGACAAAGAGAATCGGTGGTATTTCGAGATTAAGCGAGTTCGATTTCATCGGTTGGCGGGCCAGTGACTCGGGATCGTTGGTGTCGGTGCATGGTGCTCGTAGAGACACAATGTTTCCCACAGAATACTCGGAACGAGAAGGCCAAGGCGTTTCCTCTCGCGAACCCCAGGCCTGTGTTCCCTTTTGGTCTGTATAGCCGTGCAGCGGCTCGCTGCTCTGCCGTCTAAAAACTTGCCGAAGAGAAATTCAGCGAAATACGCAGGGTTTCCCTTTTAGAAGCGCGTCCCGTATACACGGCAGCGCAATCTACGTTCAAGAGTGCAAGATAGGTGTCCATTTCTTTCGTTCTACTCGATACCGGTTTGACTGGGTTACGAGATGCGACGATTCCTCGACTTAATTGACCCTGGATTTCATTTACAACACACAGATGCTTCGGCTATTCCACGTCGCTTATGGAAAGCCCTTTTACAGCGATTCTTAGCATAACGGGCTGACGCTGGGAACTATTGTTCTTGCAATCGAGACCGAATTTTGTGTCGGCCGAGAAGCGAAGGAAGAAGTTGAACAACGTTTTCGAGATGCTTCCAAGGCATTCACGATTTGTGTTTCGTGATTTTGTAGTTTTGCGAGTGATACTTGGATTATATAGAGGAAGTTTGTGAAGGTGTACAATTATGGAATCTGAGGAGACAAGATTTTGTATATTTAAGTTTGTAAGTCTTTCGTTAGTTGCATGGTGTAGTGTAATATATTATTAGAATATTTATAATAATTATTTTATACTGTAGTATATATTATATATTATTATATAGTAATTATTATGTTATGTGTGTATACACTATATAATATTATGACAGTTATTCGTGAGTTATGTGCGACGGAATCTATTTATTATTTGTGGAAGAAAAATTACTATATTATGCATTATATAATTATGATTACTTTCATGTATTATTATATGATTACAATAATTGTTATATACTATACAGCATATTACATGTTATCATATGATTAATTAGTTATTCTATGCATGCGTTGTTTACTTTTTTATATAAAAAATGTTATCATCATTATGATATACATAGTATTATAATGTAATCATTTTTGGCATTTTATAGACATCAAAGATTGTTTATTACATTTCTTTATATTCCATAGTTTTAAACAATTATAATGATACAAGCAATTGTTCTAATATTATTATGTTAATCTTTGTTCTTTTAATAACTTGGATCAACACTATTTCATCTATTTATCGATACTCGTAAATAAATTTTAATATCTGTGTAATCAGAGTTATATAATTATTAACTTTAACAATATAAAAATTATAATATTTATCAGGTGGAACCTTTGGAAATATTTCAAACTTACTATTACCAAATTAATAAAAATTAACTAAGTAGAGTAAATATTCTAACAAAGATATAATTTTGAAACATTATTTATGAACAACTTAATTTCTTATTCTGTATTTTGTAATAAGGTGTCGTATAACATTAAATAATTTGTCGATGATAAGTGGAGTTAAATAACTTACCGTGTTTATTCCCATTAGTGTTAATCGTTTAGTAATTGTAGTACTAGTATAATAGTATCAGTGAAATAATTTTGCAAAGAACAGTATAGAATGCTTTATGTATAACCTTCCATGAATTTGTAATAAACGTATAACTGAATCGCAATATTTTTGAAACTTTCATAAATTAAAACCCAATTTACAGGAAATTAGTAATAACTTCAAACGAAATGATGGTTTAAACGAAAATAATTATTTCAATAATTATCGCTAAACACATCGCCACAGAAATTTAATTGTTTTAATTAGAAGCTTAATTACAGTAACGGTAGATGGTACGAAAAAAAATGGTAGCACTTGTTACAGAGGATTAACCGCGGAAAATTAATTGTAACCGTAGCTCGCATAAAATTCCCATACAAAAATTGCAAACCTGTGTCGACAAATATCCGAAATACTTCATAAACCAAAAGCGAGAAATGATATCTAAACAACCCATCGAATAAACCAGTGATAAATTAGCAATACCAGCCAATAACACATACACGTAAAACCTTTCCGGTCTACCATGGACAGGTGCTCGTATTTTTAATATCGGATTACTTTCACCACTTCACGCGGACCGATTAACGAAAAATGACCCCCATCGCTAGCTCTCTTCCAGAATCCGGGAATCCGGGCAAAATAACGTAAGCGATTTAATTAATGCATGGACACACGATAGCCGATCGTAACAGCGAAATTCGTTGGCCTGGTTTTTATTGAAGACATATTTAACCAGTCGTTCGTCTGGATTGCCGATAATGGCTCGGCCGCGCAGGGCACGCTGTAATTATTATTATCTGCTCGGGAAACGCAAAATTCTAATTATTTCGCAAATTATAAGTCAGCGATACGCGCGGCGTGTGGCGTCGGTGAATCCGCGCAGCGGAGTTATAATATACAATTTACGAGATAAAATGAACTCGGAGATCGTGTAATTAACATCGGCTAGTTGCCGCGGTTAATGTCACTCCTAATGAGATGTAATTTACAATATAATGACGCGCGACGGTGGCGCCCCCACCGCTGCATATCAGATGCGCGCGCATACGTATTCTCACGGCGAACCGAGCGGCGTGTTCCACCTCTCGCCGAGCAGCCGTTTGACCAGCTGTATCCGGGTTAATTAATTCCCGCATTACGTTTACGATCCGTACAACCGTAAACGACACGAGTCTTTTCGCCAACTTGCTCCTCCGCACAAAAGCCCGCCAAGTTCGACTTTCGAATCCTATTCCCGCCGCGAGATCTTCCTTCGAATTAATTACGTGGCCAGAAACGATTTGCTTCTTCGTTAGGCGCTTTGGTGTCACAGTGGGTAATCTCAGTCCTGAGATTTGGTCTGTGTAAAAGGTTGTGAAGGATTTGATGAAATTATTTCTTCATTCTCTTCCACTTTTCTTCTTTCTTTATTTCTTGTGGAATTTTCCTTTGTGATTGGATGTATGATGTTTTTTATTCCTCTTTTTTAACAATTCTTAAGTTTTTGGTTTATGATAACTTATCAAATTGACTCGGTAATAGTTCTAATGATGTGGCTTTGGTGTCACAGTGGGTAATGTCAATCCTGAGATTTGGTCTGTGTAAAAGGTTGTGAAAGGTTTGATGAAATTATTTCTTCATTCTCTTCCACTTTTCTTCTTCCTTTATTTCTTGTGGAGTTTTCCCTTGTGATTGGATGTATAATGTTTTTTATTCCTCTTTTTTAACAATTCTTACGTTTTTGGTTTATGATAATTTATCGAATTGACTCTGTAATAGTTCTAATGATAATTTTTAATATGCGAATTAATTTTTTGGTATCACTTTAGGTAATTATCTCTTTTCTTATTAGTTACTAAACTTTGTTTTGATATTGGGTATATGATGTTTTCTGGGTCTCTTATTTGGGAATTTTTTAATTTGGTTGGTGGTAATTTTGGAGTATAGTTGATGATGTTATAACAACAATTTTTTATATTGTTGTTCATTTTTAGATATATAATATACTTTTTCTATGAACTAGTATTTTAGTATTATAATTTTTTCTGCTTCTCTCAGTAAGGAATTTTTGTTTTGATTTGTGGCCAAATTATTTTGATTTATTTTTACATGGCTTTTTATGCAGTTTATTTATTTTTCTACTAGATATAGTGATCGTTTTGGTTTTCGTGATGGTTTATACTATTTTTTCTTTCCNGTAAATAAATTTTAATATCTGTGTAATCAGGGTTATATAATTATTAACTTTAACAATATAAAAATTATAATATTTATCAGGTGGAACCTTTGGAAATATTTCAAACTTACTATTACCAAATTAATAAAAATTAACTAAGTAGAGTAAATATTCTAACAAAGATATAATTTTGAAACATTATTTATGAACAACTTAATTTCTTATTCTGTATTTTGTAATAAGGTGTCGTATAACATTAAATAATTTGTCGATGATAAGTGGAGTTAAATAACTTACCGTGTTTATTCCCATTAGTGTTAATCGTTTAGTAATTGTAGTACTAGTATAATAGTATCAGTGAAATAATTTTGCAAAGAACAGTATAGAATGCTTTATGTATAACCTTCCATGAATTTGTAATAAACGTATAACTGAATCGCAATATTTTTGAAACTTTCATAAATTAAAACCCAATTTACAGGAAATTAGTAATAACTTCAAACGAAATGATGGTTTAAACGAAAATAATTATTTCAATAATTATCGCTAAACACATCGCCACAGAAATTTAATTGTTTTAATTAGAAGCTTAATTACAGTAACGGTAGATGGTACGAAAAAAAATGGTAGCACTTGTTACAGAGGATTAACCGCGGAAAATTAATTGTAACCGTAGCTCGCATAAAATTCCCATACAAAAATTGCAAACCTGTGTCGACAAATATCCGAAATACTTCATAAACCAAAAGCGAGAAATGATATCTAAACAACCCATCGAATAAACCAGTGATAAATTAGCAATACCAGCCAATAACACATACACGTAAAACCTTTCCGGTCTACCATGGACAGGTGCTCGTATTTTTAATATCGGATTACTTTCACCACTTCACGCGGACCGATTAACGAAAAATGACCCCCATCGCTAGCTCTCTTCCAGAATCCGGGAATCCGGGCAAAATAACGTAAGCGATTTAATTAATGCATGGACACACGATAGCCGATCGTAACAGCGAAATTCGTTGGCCTGGTTTTTATTGAAGACATATTTAACCAGTCGTTCGTCTGGATTGCCGATAATGGCTCGGCCGCGCAGGGCACGCTGTAATTATTATTATCTGCTCGGGAAACGCAAAATTCTAATTATTTCGCAAATTATAAGTCAGCGATACGCGCGGCGTGTGGCGTCGGTGAATCCGCGCAGCGGAGTTATAATATACAATTTACGAGATAAAATGAACTCGGAGATCGTGTAATTAACATCGGCTAGTTGCCGCGGTTAATGTCACTCCTAATGAGATGTAATTTACAATATAATGACGCGCGACGGTGGCGCCCCCACCGCTGCATATCAGATGCGCGCGCATACGTATTCTCACGGCGAACCGAGCGGCGTGTTCCACCTCTCGCCGAGCAGCCGTTTGACCAGCTGTATCCGGGTTAATTAATTCCCGCATTACGTTTACGATCCGTACAACCGTAAACGACACGAGTCTTTTCGCCAACTTGCTCCTCCGCACAAAAGCCCGCCAAGTTCGACTTTCGAATCCTATTCCCGCCGCGAGATCTTCCTTCGAATTAATTACGTGGCCAGAAACGATTTGCTTCTTCGTTAGGCGCTTTGGTGTCACAGTGGGTAATCTCAGTCCTGAGATTTGGTCTGTGTAAAAGGTTGTGAAGGATTTGATGAAATTATTTCTTCATTCTCTTCCACTTTTCTTCTTTCTTTATTTCTTGTGGAATTTTCCTTTGTGATTGGATGTATGATGTTTTTTATTCCTCTTTTTTAACAATTCTTAAGTTTTTGGTTTATGATAACTTATCAAATTGACTCGGTAATAGTTCTAATGATGTGGCTTTGGTGTCACAGTGGGTAATGTCAATCCTGAGATTTGGTCTGTGTAAAAGGTTGTGAAAGGTTTGATGAAATTATTTCTTCATTCTCTTCCACTTTTCTTCTTCCTTTATTTCTTGTGGAGTTTTCCCTTGTGATTGGATGTATAATGTTTTTTATTCCTCTTTTTTAACAATTCTTACGTTTTTGGTTTATGATAATTTATCGAATTGACTCTGTAATAGTTCTAATGATAATTTTTAATATGCGAATTAATTTTTTGGTATCACTTTAGGTAATTATCTCTTTTCTTATTAGTTACTAAACTTTGTTTTGATATTGGGTATATGATGTTTTCTGGGTCTCTTATTTGGGAATTTTTTAATTTGGTTGGTGGTAATTTTGGAGTATAGTTGATGATGTTATAACAACAATTTTTTATATTGTTGTTCATTTTTAGATATATAATATACTTTTTCTATGAACTAGTATTTTAGTATTATAATTTTTTCTGCTTCTCTCAGTAAGGAATTTTTGTTTTGATTTGTGGCCAAATTATTTTGATTTATTTTTACATGGCTTTTTATGCAGTTTATTTATTTTTCTACTAGATATAGTGATCGTTTTGGTTTTCGTGATGGTTTATACTATTTTTTCTTTCCTTCAACTAGGAATTTTTTAGTTTTAATTGGTAATAATTTCGTAAGCAAGATTATTTCATACATTTTATTGTGAGGCATAAGTTAGATTAGGTATAAATTAAATTAGGTATCTGTGATATGAATTGATTATACAAACTGCTTCGGAAAAATTAATTTTTCAAATTATAAGTTGTAAATTTACAATTAGAATATTCTAGAATTGTATTAATATTTGGTATTGTACGATTTTGGAATATTGAAATGAATCTCGATACATGACGCTTCACTGCGACATACATATGTCTGCACGTGATAAATTTGTTGATACCATTGATCAGAATAATTGTTCTGTTTGATATTATACTTGTAATCATTAATCATACTATTTTGAGACGCGGTAAATCACTTCACAAGTTAGTTACGTTGACATTTATCGTTCGTAATAAAATGAAACTGATTCAAATTATTGTTAATTGTAAACTACAATTAAAGCCACAAATTAATTTGCATATTCTTGATCACTAATGATGGATAAATCTGATCATAATTCTGATTAGTTTATGAGTTAAATATAACTTTTATTGAGATAATAAAATTCTGATAACTTAAGTTTTTTGGAATTAGAGATTAAACTACTTTACAGTATTTTGTAAATGAGAACACGGTAATTATTTTGTACAAATAGAAGTGTATGATAATTTTAGAAAAAAAAAATGGAAAAGATATTTATGAGGTATGCCTTTATTTCTTTTTTATTTCTTTCAAAATTTTATAGGAATAGTTAACTCATTACTCATCAAAGAACCATTTATTTTATAAAATAAAATCAAATTGTAAAATTCATGTATGAGGAAAAAATCGATTGAACGTTTATCATTTTACACAATGTCTGAGACATCATACTCTGAATATTTTAATTGTTATTTCTAGTCACAGAACACGTTGGCATAGTTTAGATATTTAAATCTAGGATACCCAGGTATACATATGGTAATCTAGAATTTCTGTTATTCGACACGAATACGTTCTCTGTGCTAAACGTCCTTTATTTTAAGTAGAATAACAGAATGTATACGTGTACAGAAACACGTAATGTAAATTAACTAGCTATGTCAATTGGGGTTATATTTAATTAAGGGTTTGATACCATATTGAACGTTGATCAAATTTCTACTTCAACTACAAAATTACATAAGGGTACCAATATCATTACTATATAAAACTTTCCAATTTTCAATTTTTATGTATATTTATATTTTTATCTACACATGCATCCATTAAGTTTTTCAAAAAGCGTTTCTGTTTACGACGAAGAAATAAATATTTTGAACTTATTATTAAATAACATGAAAAAAATGTAATGACTTACATTTACAGATATATCTGATATATGTATATTTTTACAGAGATAATATCATACCAAGTAAACTTTTATAATATTTTTATTTACGTTTAATTATATTATATTAGATTAGATTGGGAACAAAGAAATCCATTACTTTTATAATTTTAAATGCATTTCTATTTCCCTAATCAAATATATTATATCACTCGTTATAATTTAATATTTAAATATTTACTTAGTGTCTACTTCTATTTATAAAAATAGTAAAATCGTGTATCAAATTTTATTTCCTTATACCGAATACAGGCCACGTAGAAATACCGTAAACGCTCGGTAGTTCGTTTATTTACAAAGAGAGATAGGAATAATTATTTCTATTACGTGACCAGATATTTAAGGATTTCTGTGAATCGAAATGCTTCAGATCGTTCGCAAACACGGAAATACAGACTATCCCGTATTCCTATCTTCTAATTCGGATTTGAACGAGACGGTATAAAGCTTCGGGATAGCGTAAAGGCAGAGATGCAATTCGTTTTATTGGAGAACGCACACATATTGACACCATCACTAGTACGATTTATTGTTAACCCTCTGAGTTTAAGGATGGATTATTTTTTCAAAGAGATATGTGAGAAAGTTTCGCCGTTAATATTTTTACGATATTATTGACTGTTCCTATTAACAGTCTTAAATTTATCTATTATGTTTGGTAAAAATTCAAAGAATTGTCTTTATGAATAATTTTAAATTTATTTTTTTATCTTTGATAAAAGTCAAAAGAAATTTTCTTGGAAATCTTTTAAGAAACAATGGTGTAGGTAAAATATATTGAGGGATTTTTATCCTTTAATCCTTTCGTGACCATGGATCCGTATATTGTGTGTTTAATCGAAAAGCTCGTTTTAAGCCAAGGACGTCTGAATATAAATACATGTTCTGTTTCTTGTATTATTTATTCTTTTCTTAAGTTTTTAAATTATGTACATTGGAATTACTAAAAGGAAAGGAAAAAATGAAATAGCATATAATATTAGAGTTTCACGATAAAATTATCGAATTAATCGAAACTAGTTTCAGATACTTTATTTTTGTTATTATTCAAAATTTATTGTTACTTTTGGTAAAATTAATTTTGAATTTTATGTAAGTAGAAATGTTATTTCATTTATCTTCATCGTACAACTTTAATTTTCATTATTTGTGTATAGTGTATTGTGTATTATGTATAATTGTTTATAATAATTTTCAACTTCTTTCATAAATTATTACGAATATAAATAATATATTAATAATTGAATTGATGCATATAATTAAAATGGTTGCCCATAGTTGAGTCGTTCCATTTTTTCAATTTTTTCCATTTTAATACCAAAGCACTTGGTTGATATTTAAATTTTTATATTTAAAGTAAATTTCTATTTTTATCTTATATAGTTAACTAATTTCATAAATAAACAAGTTAGTTATCTGTTGTTATTACGTGTTCTACATTTAAAAATCTAATGTGAATTATGATGCCTCATGATATGCATAAAAATATTTTAAAATATGAATTTTTGTATACGTTTCATATGAAAGATGTTTAGAATTTCTACCTGAGAACTAGTTTTTATCACAAATAACTCCGATTAAGAAATGGATGACTGCTTGGCTGGTCTGCCAGTGAAGCACAAATGTTCACTCGCTAGATTGAGTTCGTTACTAACCGATCATGCGGAATTTCGTTCTCAGATCTCGATATCTTCTCGTTTTGTTTCAAACTTCGATGAACTCTGTTGTTCCTACAGTTTAATTTCCTTGTTATTTCTTTCACAATTAAATAGAGTTCTGCTTTAATGCTTTTTAGTGCTTCGTTATCGAATTTTATCGAATAACCTCAATTATATTCATCAGAAAGACGACGAACGATATCGTTTCAAAATTTTGAGACTCGTAATTAAAATAAAAAAGGAAGTAAAGCGATAACGCAGTCAAGAAAAGAAAAACAATGTTTAGACGATCATAGTTCATTATTTTCTAATTAATCGTTTATAAAGGAAATATATAAATTCATTCAATTTATATTATTATATCATATTATTCAGTTCAATATCAATATTGTGTCCAGAGTTGTTGAAATATTGGCTAGAACATTTTACACATATTTTTAATTGTATTTGTGGTTACCTTATTTTCTTTTTGGTTTTAAATTCAATACAAAATTTATTGTTGTGTACAAATTCTACGAATTTTTTATTTTTTTAGAGTGGAATAAATCGTTAGAATAAAACATTGGAATGCTTTAAATGTTTAGTCCAATGCGATTTCCTAGAGAAAAAGTATTTGGGATTCCAAAAATCAATATTTACAAATTATATACGTGGCAAAATTTCAATTTTCATTATATTCAGTACCTTCATGGTGTTTTATTCTAAATAATTATTCATTTTTTCGATACACGTTTGTAAATCAATTTAGTCAGTAAATTGTCGAAGTACACGCGAGTTTTGTAAATATATCTTCATTTCAATTTTTGTACGAAATTCTGTAGATTATATTACCGGGATCACAAGTCATAACTCAGTGGATCCAAATCTGAGTTGTTAAATAAAATGAACTCTCTAATATTATTTCGTAACTATTGTTATGAGGTTTATGTTTTGTAAGCCAAGGCACAATGTATAAAATTCATTTTTATTCTTCAAAAAGTATCATTATCACAAATTTTAGAACTTTAACTTATATTTTTACAAGTACCCATGCATAAATATTATATTCTTTGAATTTCCTGTCTGCCATGATTATTTTTTTGTTGATCACAGAAATATTTGTACCATTGCATTAAGCTTTGATATTTCCCGATTTTTGTTAATTTGATAGCACGGAGATAATTTGTTAAATGTTAGTAGACCTTTATTTACAATTTACAGGTTAGATTAATCTCTCACCAACTTAGCTTCAACGAACAGAAGTTTCACAGAGAAATAAATTCAAATATTTTACATTTTAACAAGTCAAGAATCAGGTTAACTCCATTTCTACACTTACATACGTAGGTAAACTACAGCAATACGACGTTTTCTCACAATTTACTTCACTTTGACTGTACAAAAGACAAGATAGGGCTAATTTATATTATTCACACAACGTAGTTCTAAACCAATTCTTTTGTTTCTCTTTGTCACCATTTAATACCTTGTTACACAGTTTATGGCAAAATTAAGTATGTAAGAAATACATTATTCATGGCTCGTGGATATAATTACACCAATTGTAGGCAATGCAAGTACCTATTGTGCAAAATTGCTAACAGTCATACACTTAAACATTATGTTGAATTTACGATAATTCGACTCCAGTTCTGCATGTGTACTCAATAAATTGTTTATTTATGAAAACTGTATGAATAATTCATTGTTAATACAGTCACTGTAGCAAAAGTACACAAATAAGTCACCGTTCAATTTTTTACTTTTCTTAGTGTCAACATTTAAGCATTCAATCTCGTATTAGCTGCTTACGTGTATTTACGAAAATATTCTTAGTAGAATGTCACATAAGTAGAAAATGAATTCTGTCAGAATTGAAGAAATGATATTTTTACTTCGAACAATAATGATCAATATTAATCCTAGGAAAAGTTATTTCGTAATATTTTTATTTTATATTAATGTCAGCAATACCCATTTCTAAGATTAGTATTTTATACACAAATAGTAATGAACGATGTTATAATCGATAACAAACATAAATAATTATTTCAATAAGTGTTGATATTAATTTTGACAAAATTATTAATATTTTTTCAGTAATCGTATGTATTTTATGGTTATGGTGTTAACGACGAATGGAAATCCTGTGTGTTTATACCTTTACCTACATCAAATGTGCTATACTATACCTATATTATGTTTGTACCTGTACGCGTTTGGTCTCAACGTATCCCGCTTGTTTCCCTTGTAATACAATACTGTATGATCCAATTTGTCCATTGGATCCACTTTCAGTTAATGACAAAATTCACGCATCCCACCTTTATGATTACATTTAACGAAGTAGTGCTAGGTATTATTAGTTAATCCCATTATTACGAATCAGACCAGTCTTCTTTCTGCTAGTCATTGTATTATTCTAAATTATTTTAAATTATCATTTTGACAAATTACCATTACCATTGGCAAATGGTAATTTGTCAAAATTATATTGTTACACTGGTGGCACCATCACTAGTGGTATCAAATATTAATTTTAAATTATATGTCTGTTCAACTTCTTTCATTTCTCTCATTGAGTTGCGTAAACTTTTCAAATTTTGAATCCGACCTTTTAAACACCTTGTAGAATACCAAGCAGATAATTGGGAAAAATTTGTTACTTATAATACATTAGAATTTTATCTCATTTCAAATTAAATACTCGCTATATATGTGCTACCAATTCATTCCAATTAAATTCCGATATTTAATATTAATATTAAATTCCGATATTTAATATCAATATTAAATTACGATATTTAATAGTATCAACATTTCAAATAACTTTAATTTTTTATAAATTATTGTTAGTAATACCAACTGACAGAAAAATCCATTTGATAATTGCATTTTTCTCTGTTATTAATTAGTGTTTCTTTACGTGCAAAAATAAATTGAAAAAGTGTCGGTTAAAATGTTAATACGAATTCTGTTAATTGCACTTCTATCTTTGGACACGTGTGGTGAGATGAGAAACGAAATGTTTCTCTTTTTACATATCATCAGAGTTCTCAGGACTAAAAACACAGACTTCAGCGTGCAATCGATCAAGAATCGAGACTTTATCCAAAGAATTTTATCCAATTCGAGAATCTGTGCTACCAGGTAGCGGCTACAGGCATTAGAGCCTGATAAATTAATTTTTAACTCAATTTTCCATTTTTAACCCATTTGCATCATTAAGCGGAATAATCCGTACTCAATATCTGTTGCTTGCCTATTTTAAATTTATGTATCACACAACTATGTAAAAGAATAAATATTTATACTATAACATCGTATAGAATGATGTTGTTTTAATATATGTATAATTTCTGGATCAAATATAAGTAAGAGTTCGTTTGTTACACTTAATTTCATTGAAAGCCTTGGAAGACTCCTTTCAGAGCGATGATGCAAATGGGTTAATCCTGAGGTTGTTTCCATGATTTTGTGATTAGTGAAACTATGAATGTTTGCACGAATGAATGAAAGATTGTTGGGTTGTAAATTGGTAATCACAGCCAAAGATTTCTTTCTTGTTTATAATTATAATACATTAGAATGTCGAATCAAACTTACAATCTCACGTTCAAAAAAATTTTAGGAATTGTAACTTTACTTTGCAACTTTACAACATTCATCAAGCCAACTATACGTTTCATTCTCACAATCACTTAAATGTATTTACACTCTGATGAGTAACCTTTGCTCTATAGTGTACCAAAATTTACAGTCTAATTAAACCTTCAATATACCTCCTATTAAGATTTCCAAGCAGTAGTGAAATAGGACGATAAATTCTAATCAAACCGCAGATACCTAATTGAAGATCACCGTCTGCTCATCCCTGTGTGTAGACACTCATAGAAAACGTATCACAGAGTTGCTTTATCGACCCAAGACCTCTTACGTTACATATACAGATTAGGCTGCCTACAAATCAACGCAGGATTCTCAAAGCTTCTTCCGTCAGAGGCTGGATGCCGACTGATCCAACGTGAATCCGGAGGACGTCGCGTGGAACGTTAGGAACACGTCTAATTTAGCCGTGAATAGGTAAGCATGCTCGACTGTGCACAACCAGACAAACGAACGGCCAATTATACCGCACGTAAGTCCAAGCTGCACCGAAATCTGTTGTGCCACGCATCCATGAGCAAGTTGGGCGACAACACCTCGACTGGAAGGCAGGCCACGTTCTGCGACTTCCAACTCCTCTTTTACGACCGTTCACGCTGCATGGTATCGATCTCTCGACACCTAAACAGCGGATTCGAGCTCCACTGGTTCTTCCGATTTGCCTCGTAAAAAACAGGGTTTACGGTGTTAAATCAATTTTTATTTAACGCTTTATTACGCCATCAGATCAGCCGGTCGGGCAGCGAATCTGCGACGAGGTTGTTTACAGGTGCTGGTCGATATTTGCCACGTTATAGCTTTATCCCTTTCGCTGTTTGAATTTTCAAAAATTCTCATTTTCCTCGCCACTCGTCCTGTGTTGCACGTTGCAGAAACGAAGTATTAGCGGGCAAAAGAATTTTTTTCTATAAAATATACCTTCCTGCTCCATTCGAAAGCATATAAAGCTTTTGAGGCATGCAATATGCAGAGTATCCCACGCAACTGAATTGAAACGGATGAAGATTGAAAACATTTCGTGAGGAGAAATTTCAATGGTTTAATAGCCTTTTTTCAGCGGCAGAAGCGTTTCAGAATTTCCTAGGTGAATACTATTTTTTCTTTTTTTAATAAAGAGTATCGTATATATTTGTGCACGGAAATTGCGTTTTCTCCTTTTATCTTTCACGAACAGTAACGGGGCAATTTATGTCGAAGAACGATTTATTTTGGAAACATTCTATTCTCAATTTTACATAGGAAGCCTAGCAAGAAGGGGAAAGTGGTGGGTGAGGTATGAGGAAGCGTGAAACGAAATATTGTTTTACAAATTGCTTTGCACGTTAATCGTTTTTGGATAGCAGGGAGCTTTTGAACTTCCGACCATTTAATTTTGCCCTAAGAAATTATTTTGATCTACAACTGTTTCAAAGTTTCTCCTGTAACCAGTGAAACTTGGTATAGAAACTTGTTTTCGAGAACTTAACTGCTGTTGTAAAATACTGTTAAATATATAAAATAAGACTTTGTTATACGATAGATAAGAATTATAATAATTATTTTAATTATGTAATTAATACAAAAAATTTATTGTTTCTATTATTCGTTATTCAGCTTATTTATAATGTACGCGAATTATGCGTTTTTTTAGCTTTTTAAGTGTCACTGTAAATTCATTTGACTTATACACTATAATACCATTTTTTAATTTCTAATTTTCCAGCCAATGACATTTATTTCAGTTATTAATCCCTTCTACTACGATTTAATCATAAAATATGTATTGAAGTAATATTTCATTTTAGTTAATCACTATACATCTATTTCATAAATTGATAAAATTCGATACAAATTGTAGAAATTCTTCGAATCTTATGAATGTTAAAACGTGTTAAATATAATTATGTTCGCGCAATAAGAGTAGTTTATATTTACGAGATTTGACACGAAGAATACGTTAGTTAGACTCGTGATTTCGGTATAAATGTGTAAGGATAGAATTTCAAACCGCTATTTTTTTTATTTTTAACTAATTTTCAAAATAATTGTATATTGAATTGAATTGAACAGTCAAACATTTCAACAAAGTTAATTATTAATAGTAGAATCACCAACCTATAACATGAATCAAAATAAAACATGCATAAACGATTATAATTCAAATTAGGCAATAAAAATAAATAATTGTACCGAATTATGCCCTTATCTCACTGCTAATAAAAATTACCAAAACTCTGTCAGAAACACCTGTATATTTGCACTAATTCCAGGAACAACAAATTATGACACGTCTGGTGTAACAGATTTGGATTATAGCGTTAATGCATGGCTTCTTTCATTGCGATACGAAAATATCGCGTAAGTCATATCGAAATCTCGTTTCTTAAACCAAAATTTTCTCATCCACGGAATTCTCATCGTCACCAATCTTTTCTCATGTAACCAAACCACCATCACTGTTTTACAAATAGCGCTTATATATCACATGGGTAGATCACATTTTCGTTTTCGCGGATTCTACACACGTTCGTCGCCACTTACTGCTGCTATATATCGCTGCGTGAAAACTATTCCTATGAAACTGTCTCTGCGGCGTTACAGCGTGTCTACCTATTCCGGCTCGAATCCTCTATGATAAATTTTTCTCCTCCTCCGCCGCCATTCCGGGAGACCGAAAGTGGAATACAGCTTAAATTGCCATAACAAAATGCTCGAACTCACGTAAATTTCCCTGTGTCGTTCAAGAACTTGCGGCCCTGTGCGCGTGGCACGAACTAATATCGGCTAAAAGTTATCGTCTAACTGATGCATGATCATTTTAACGAAACTTCGCTTTCGAATAGGAGATTCGAAATGATTTGCCTTATTAATAGATATTATCAACATATTCCTCGTATTTATTAACTGGTGTTTATTTGACTTGAACATAATAGTAACATTTTTTAATTTCCAATTTTCCAACCTATGACATTTATTTCAGTTATTAACCCTTTGCACTCGAGAGGTGACCATCAGTCACCATTGAATAAAATTTGGAAACCGATATTAACTGATATACTATATTTAACACTAGATTTACGGACGTTTTTAAATACCTATCATTATTGAGACCCGTCAGATTTACGGGTAAAGAAAACTACGTACTTTCTTAAAAAATATGACAATGAATTTAATTTAAATACAATTACGATATTAGCAAGCTTCATATAAGTTGATTAAATCTATTATTATTGTATAATTGGAGATACTCACCCGTCAAATTGACGGGTCCCGTAAACCTAGTGTTAAGATAGTATAATAGTGTGCGATGCATTGGAATGAAATAATTCCATGCGTTAATCATTATACGATTTTCTATTTACTTTTTTTAAAAATATCCACTTTGTGGTAGGAAATCTTTAAATTACTATTCTTCTGTTGCGAAAAAATCGTCGAGTGCAAATCTCTTGTATTAGGATTTAATTGCGAACATATACTGGTGTTAATGAAAGTGATCTTGGTTATATATGCATTTCATTATTAATAAACTTCATCAATAAATTATGAAAATTAATTACAATGAAACTACAAAGATAGTTTTATCATATTATAATTTAAGTGAATGATGTACATTATAAAATCGTTTCTTTTGAATTTTTTTACTGGAACCACGTTTATAATTGTTGACACATTATGATTGAGATTATAAGAGAGATGATTTTTCATGTAAAAGTATAACAAATTTAAAATATGCAATATGAAATGATAGTGTAAAATATATTGATATACTGCGTTATTAGAAACACTGTAAGATTTATTTGGTAATAGTTGATCCTTTTATGAGTAAGCATTTAGAGGTAGCCTTAACTCTTAACTCATTGTCATAGTTTGACGAGTCTGACTCGTGTTGAGGTTATTGGACCAAATATGAATATCACGAGTCTGCCTCGTAATCAGTTAGGCGCGAATCACGAATTTATTTTTTGTCGTGTTCAACGAAAATTTGTCGGACATGTTAGTTACGCAAACAAAGTTTGTTTATATCATGTTTCGGAGTTCATTAACTCTGTCCTCGCCGCTTCGGCTCATTTCCCGACCATTCGGGCGTATCGCTTGGACCGGATTCTTCCGCGTTCAGTCTCCCATGGTATGGCAAGGGATTAAGACAATTTTCTGCTTAAGAACAGCGCCACCACCGTCTATATTTCCAATAAATGTAATGGAAATAGTGAAAATATTTTCTTACTCCGTGTGTCGTATTGATTTTATAGTATATGGCAACGTTATTAGGTTGGCGCATATGAAATGTCGGATTTTCTTTACATGTGAATATTTATTTCCCTGCTTTCGTTGTGCTTTTGTTTTTGTCACAATCTCGTTTATAGTCGTACTGTCCATTGCCAGCGTCACATTCCAACGAAGAAGATTTTCTTAAAAGTGTTCTATTTTATTACTTGTTTTGAAGATATGCAGTTTTATATATTCATTTAAAATCCGACAATTCATACGCATGAACCTAATACATGGCACATATACGTGTTACTGTTATTATCGTGTTACTATTACAATTTTTATATTTTCGTTATATATCTAAATCTTTTTTCATTTTGTATATCAATATGATATTAAAATAAAAGAAGAGAAAATCTAATAATAACAAAATTAATAAAATTGACGAAAAATAATATTAAAATACAGGGAAAAATAGTAATCAAAATCTGAATAAATATTTAATGAATATGCTTTAAAAAATTATTACAAACAATTTTTTTTAAGAAGCTATGTATGTAAGTCCCGTCATTTCATCTTTGAAGCTAACTTTAAATTATAAATTTAAATTATCTTTAGAATTAAATTATTCTTCGTATAAAGCTACTTAATTTTCTCTTTCATCTACATTGATTAATATTTCAATCTTTCATCTTCCTTTCCCGAGTTTTATAAAAATTGTCGCATTTTCAAGTTTCCATTTAAACGCAGTGTCCTTAAAATCACTTCACCTCGGTTATATTTCTCTCCGCTTCGCATAATACCATCCTATGTATGTATGTACTATTTATTCTACTTAGACTCGCAAAACTTAATTTACCCATGCTTCAGTGCGTTTCATCTTTGCGTGTCGGAAGTGCTTCTTGATTTTCGAGTCCATTGAACAGCGACATCGCATTCAGGAGTTTTGCTTTGGTAGAAAAGCAGTTTTAGATCCACGCTGAGATTATGTAGAAGCGGCATTCTTTTTAAGAGGACTCACTCAACCAACTACGACTCGTACATATTTTAGGTCGACTTCAATTTACTAAAATGAGATAGTAGAAGACGACATTATTCAGTTACGTCAGTTTGAGAGGAAATTGAGATCGTCATCGCAGTTTCTCGCGATAGCTCGTTCAAACACCTGTTTACTTTCCTACGATAAGGCACTCTTTGTGCCACAGTTCCCACAGATCGATTGGAAATATAGGAACTTCCCTAGAATCGAGGGTGTCGCACAATTAGAAGGTCGAACGTCGACTATCGACGTAACCTTCGTAAATCATCTTCAAGAGAATGCGGTATCACAGTATGTTCGCTTCTAAGATTTTCGATAGATGTTGATATTTACGGATAGTAGTGAACCATATTACTTGATATACAGGGTTTTACTTGAAGTTTCATTCACAAGTATTCCTGAAACAATAAATCGCGTCAGAAAAATGTTTCTGATAAAACTTACCCTGTTCCAAGCGAACGACTCGAACGATCTTAAAAAAAAGTATCATAGTTAATGAGTTCTATCTGGCATGTACTATTTACTTAAATAAAAGAAATATACAGTTTCATTTTAAAAGAAACCAAGGTCCTCTTGGAATTTTGGAAGCACGTTCACTTAGCCAAAATTTATAAACGTTATAAGATGTCCACTTTGGAGCAGGATAAGTTTTATTTGAAACACTTCGTTGCGTCCCGAACACTACAACTCTCACGTTAGGAGTTTCGCAGAGATGTTGACTGCTCTAAATTAATAGAACTAGATTTGGTTAGGTTTGAACTAATAAGTTCTGATGTGTCGTGTTCTGTCGGTGAGTTGATCGTGATAGATTAGTCTTGACTGTATCGTATTAGAATCTCACTCCTGTATCTTGAATCTACAAAATTGTATAAATTGTGAGTGGTAGTTGGCGCGATTTCGTATTGGTTCTCGTGTTGGGTGTGTGTCAAGTTCGACGTATTTTAAACAAATTGGATTGCTATGCATGGTCCCAAGGGTTATTTATTGGCTCTTGGCGAGGTTAAGCCAAGTGATGACCGGGTGATAACGAGCATCCACTAGTCAAGGGATGCTGAAAATATGAATACAAACTTCCTCCACTTAACTCTAGACATTCAGTTCCAGGGATGCAACACACCTTTTGAAACGGACTTTTTGATAGTTTAGGAAATAATTGAGTGCCATATTTAAAATGAGACTCCCTCCATACTAGGTCCCTTGCTGAAATGTTATTTTTCACAGGATTTATAGTCACACGGTTTTGTTCACCATGTTTTATTCACATTTATGCATGTCTCGTGGTAAGTATTGTGTGATATTATTTTTAAGCAGAAGGTAATAATGCGAAGATGTACACAAACTTTCTTCATTACTTTTTATGTAACATGTTACTAATAAGTAGACACACATTACATTGACACCCGTTCGCTTAAGCTTCGTTCATTTTCTGTGGCAACTCAGCTAAATCAAAGAATGGGTGTACCTTCATTACGTCGTTCCTATGGCAGAGATATTGGACCATTTTTTAACGCGTGACGAGTATACTCGTTATGGAAAAGTTGCAAGAGTTTGTGTCATGACGAGTACACTCGTCACGCGTAAAAAGTAGTCTAATATCTCTACCATAGAGACGACGTATCGAAGGTACACCCACACTTAAATTTAACAGAGCTGCCTCAGGAATTGAACGAAACTTAAGCGAACGCGTGTCAATGTAATTCTACTTGTTAGTGACATGTTGCATAAAGAGTGATGAAAAAGTCTATGTACATCTTTGGACTATTACCTTCCACTTAAGAATGATATCAAATCATACTATATTCTATATACTCGACATAACACAAAATCATGCAATTTTTCTACGACGAGTATACTCGTCGAACACAGTTAACTGGTTAAGTCGAACTGTGATCCGGCTTCTTGGACATCACGGATCGCGTACGAGTATGCATGTAGGTCGTCCGAAGGCGCGCGTTTGCGAGCGCAAATACGAACTGAATTTTCCAGAAACCACAAGCCAACCGAACGCCAATACGGCGCACAATAACGCATCAACGCGTCACGATGGCCAGCTGGAGAAATGCGTTTCCCGTGGAAGCTCATTCTACGGCCACGCTAAGCTCTCCAGCGAGCTGATTCATGGGAAGAAAGCTCTTTCAATGGGCAATGAAGCGTGAAGCTGGCGTGTGCAGAGACGAAGATTATCGGAATTGCTCCTTCGCTGTGGGAAATTGTATTGTAGTAGGAAGTTATTGTTTGCGAGGTTTAAAACTTCTCATGTGTTGTTTGAGAAGCGAGTCACCAATGTGTGGTTGAGCGGTCTTTAAGTGAATCTCGGTCTTCCATGTGAACGAGAAATTGCAGGCTTTATCTGATAAGTTAGAGATTATTTAGCTATTTGTTTACGCTGGGGAATCTCTAGCGCAGTGGTGTCCATCACGTGAAACCTCACGATGGGACTAATCGAAGCTGGAAATTGAATTCACTGAAACGATAAAGTGAATCTTTGAGAAAAAAGTTCTTCCTATTTTGTATATTCATTAAGGAAGACATAAATGTAAAGCATAAGTTTCTAAATATATGTAAATATATTTTTTTATCGATATATCTTTTTGAGACTCGGAGGAATTATTAGTGGTACGTATATTGTTGTTTATGTTGACATTATAATTACATTTAGATAGGACATGAATATAGTATATATCTTAATGGATTAAATAAAACTCATTTTGACTAGACACTAATGTATATTTATAAATACAATTGGTACTTTTTAAAGAAAACTTATGGATCATTAAGAAACGGTTTAGTCAGAAGACACATAATCTCTAATCAATCAATTTGGTACCGAATTTTTGCAGAGTTTGTCTACAGAACTATATTAAGTCACTATATCTATCGATTTTGGTGTAAAATCATATATCCATTGCTTTGGAACTAAATTTATATTGAAAACAAACCAACTTTTGTTAAATATGTTACAAAAATATAAATTGATAATCAGATCCATTATACGATTTGATAATATTTCGGTGATAAAACTGTTGCTCAACTGTTTGGCTGAAAATAGTATATATAATGATATAATTAAGCGATAATTTCGTAAAACCGTTTCATATATTTTTAGATGAATACTTCTTTTCAGATATGTATTTTTAAAACAAAATCACAGATTTAGTTTACATGAGTAGTTAACGAACGAGTCCTTTAAATACTCTCTAAATTATAACTAACCTACTTTAACCATAATTTATTATAATTAAGATCAGTATTTTATGCAAATACTCATATTTACATACATACTTGCATTAAATCTTTTTTAAATTTCACTTTTATCCACTCATATTCGGGTAAATACAGTGAGATACATTTTCCTGTTCTTTTGAATCACTATCGTACCACGCTTCAATGTACATGGTTCTCAGTATAAGATATTCTATGGTCAAGGCCACTGAAGTTAAACTCTCCTTTCCTATATAATCATTTAAAATTTGTAGATAAGAAATTGTATGTAAATATGTCAATCATAAAAAAAAAAAAAATAAATTATTTAATCTATTTTATAAGATTTCTTTTAATAATTTAACATAATTCTCATTTCTTATTCTATACAGTAATAACGTGTAATTACATTAAAAACAAATTTAGTCATATAATTAAGCTATAGTCGCACAATTTCCGAATTGTTTCATATTATTTATTACCCTCGTATCAGTATTAATTATTTCATATTAGCTTCACCGCCCCGTGTTTTAAAGGGTTCATTTGCATAACAAAGAAACAAATTTGCATTTTATCGCTCACTTTTCGCTCAGTTAAAGTCTGCTATTACCATGTTAAATAATAACCTCGGAGCTCCATCTCGAATTATCCCGTTAAAATTTCTTGTAAAACAAATTCTTTAACCTATTAACCTACTTGAACAACAAAAATCTCCCACGCTGTTCGACCGTTCTCTCGTTATCCTTATCGATGCTCGACAGCACTTGTTCGTACAAGTGAATTGCTGTAGTTGGTACCATTGAACCTTTTTCTGTTGACACTCTGCCCGCTGGTAAATTGCGTGACTTCAGGTTGCATACATAACGTGTACAACACGGCATCGTGCGGCACATGGGACGCGTGAATCGCGTGAATCGAACGCATGTACGGAATTACTGTTATAAGTGGATCCGGTCGTAAACATTCGCGTAGTTCGCGATGCAATTTATCGGGACAGTGCAACGTAGCGAAATCGTTAATCGGCCGACTCCTGACCGTATGAATTTTCAAATAACAATGCCTCGGTAATATCCGCTCGCTTATGCGCGAATCCTCGCAATTCTAACACTCGCGCGTTACGTCCACCTATAAACGTAATCAGAGAACGAACAAATATAATTGTGCAAGTTGAATTGCACGAGCTGGCTCGTTTCTGGCGAGAGGAAAGATGACAGGTTTGACGTCATTCAGCTTGTGTTCGATAATGCTGTGGTTTGGTTTTGATAGTGATTTAAGAGGATGTAGTGGCAACGGAACGCGTTTTCAGTATGTATCGAGAATTATTACTGTTACCATTAGAATGATTGATGATTTTGTAAAGGGATTTATTCGGAATCGAATGTGGTTAATTCGAATAAAATTCTTTGTCGTTCAGATATGCTTATGTTTGTACAATCATGATATGAAAAATATTTCGTATGAAATATAAAATAAAAATATATAGTAAAAATTTATGGTAAATTTATGACCAAAATATATGGTATGAAAATTTTTGGTAATAACGAATTTAAAAATACATTAATTATTTCCGTTTATATAATTTTCGGATATATCTATTAATTATGATATACGTAATAGTTTATAAATGTTTGTAGAATATAATATTCTTTTGTAGAAATATATTATTTACATTTCTTAATTTACTATTCAATACAAAAATGCTCGATTAATATGTATCAATTACATTTGCTTCTAAACGCGAAGAATATTGTAAGTATAACTCTCTTCGTTGATTAATAAAAATTGAATAATAATTCTTCTTTATATCAATTTAATAATTCCATATAATTATAGCAATGGTATTATTAATTTCAAAAATTCGTTTAATGTAATCAAAATCCTATATTAAAAGAATAATAAACTTTAATAATCTTTGTTACACCTTTCTTCGCATAACCAATTTGAAAAGAAAAAGAATTAAGAGAAAAGTTACAATTTTTCGAATCAAAATGCAACTTACAATTACAAATTAAGCAATGGCGCTTCTAACCTAACTCGAAAACATCGACAGTTCGAAAATATCTATTTCCAAGTTCATCGGGTACCAAGTCACGTGCGCAGCGAAAAAAAGTGAGGTTAGGGCGCGTCTTTATTCGCGAGCGAAGAATAAATAATCTCGAATGGTCAAAATTCGTGACCACTATTTTAATTCGTGCAAGAGTGCTAAATAGTTACACGTGCATTTAAATGGCGTACAGTTAAACACGCGTTGCATTCTTCATGCGTCTCGGTTATCTCGGAATTTCGCTTTGTTGCCTCACGGTATGAAATATATTCTGTGAAATAAACGAGCGACCAGGCGGGTACTCGTGTGCATACCCGCGAATGCTACGAGATCGATTGGAAACGAATCATTAGAGTTTTATACGTACGAAGCAGCGCGTGTGATCTAGCACCTTTACTCGGTCAATTGCGTCAGTGAAGGATTAAGCGCGCAATGAATATTATTATTCCTCTGGTCGAGAGCTCGGTGCCCAGTGAGAAAGCTCATTAGTGATTACGGGAGAAAAGAGTTCATTTTGTTCGGTTGAATTCGTTCCCATTAACGATTCGCCATTCTTTTATTCTATCTTGTACCGAGCCTATTAAGACGACCTCTGGGTTAATTCCCAAAGCGGAAATTTATCATACCTCCTGATCGTTATTTTTTTTTCTTTTTTTCTTTTGCGTCGCGAAGAGTCGATTAATTTTGTTACGAGTTAGTGATCGACGGATATATGGAATTCTCGAGGAGATAGTTATGTAAATACACAGGATGGCTCACTTAACGGGACCACTACGAAAGTGGTCGGTTTTAATAAGTTCGTTTTCTCTGATTTTAGCAACACGGTTAACACGACATAAAACGAGTGTCATTATCTTCTCGTTATTCTTCCAGATATTACCATTTATGTGAAATTAATTTTTTTATTGATCTTCCACTAAGTAAATAATCGAAGATAATCGAGGTAGTTGGAATCGTTACGTGGTCCACACTGTATAGGGTGATACCTAATATTATTATCTTGACTTTCGTTAATATTATCTATAATGAAAATAACAGTGTACGACAAGATAATACCACGTCCCATGATTTTCATTATTCCTCGAGTGGCTTCAAAGACGTTGATTTTACAAAGGAAAATTAGCACTATCTAAACTGGATGATGAAGGTATCGAAGAAAAATTACTACCTTTAAAATATTTTTTAAAAAAGTGGCAACAATCGATACTCTTTATTTATTTATTTCATAAATCATAAGCAGCTTTCGTTGTAAGATTCGGATTTAGCATTTGAAAATATATGTGTAAAAAGTCTTTCCATTTTCGGAAAACAAAATCTCGTTGATCTGCTTTTTGGTCTCTGTATTGTCACTTTGTCCCATTCATTTTTCAAATAAACAAGCAAAACTATAAAGAAATTTAAACTGTATTTTACATTTCTTTGTATTATTAATCATACCTGTACATATGTAACATATGCATACGTTGCAGTGGTTTAAAAAAATATTGAGAACTACAAGGTGTGCTATTATTTTGTCGCATATAGTTTATTATATAAAAATAGAGTGATTTCGAGATGAATATATTAGCTTCTTGAAGGTGTATATAGGACTATCGCCATTAAATCTTTCTATAGAATTATAGATGTTTTATTATATTTGTTGATAAAGCTTCTAATTTTTTCTAAAAAATAAGTAAAAATAAGTGTTTATGTTTCATTACTTCTTCAATTATTTAATTTGTTTTTGAATATTATATAAAGTCTAGGATTATTTAAAAGTATTAATAAATTCTTTAACTGTCAACAAATTTTACTTTAAACAGAAAATTGAATAAATGATAAAGTTGAACAAAATATATTTATTCAATACATAAATAAAAAATATATTTATTGTATTTATTATTGTTAAACAGAGTAATAAATGAAAAAAGTTGAATAAAGTGTATGTCTAAGAAATTAATGGCTTTATATTTGTAAAATATATATCTTAAAAAATAATCTTTATATTTGTACTGTGCAATGGAAATCTACGAATAATTTCAAGCTTTCTAAGTACACTGTTAAACTCGTCATCTTTTTTTCAGAGCTGGAAACAATAGAGGGTATTGATTAAATGTACTATACGAGTACTTGGGCGAAGTACATTTTATCTCAAGACCTTTGAGAAGAGTTGAAAGAAGTGAATAGCGCTTTGTAATTGTAAAGGAAAATATTTTCTAAACTGGTAAATTTGTGTACAAATATTTCGACAATATTACCTACATTTACCTGACAAAAACTGATATATAAATATTAGATGTACGCAAGAAGCTGATATATGTGACAAAAGAAGATTCTGCTTAATGTGTGCACCTATTTTATGCTAAATGGCAAATTATATTCTGCTAAATAGTAATTCTCACATTTAGACAAAAGACAAGAGGTAAATTATAAATGCATAAATTGCATCGTGAGTTAAAGCATTACGAATTTGGTTTCGGAGCTAGGTAGTCAAACAACAAAGTAATTAACGTTTGCAAACTAACTCCATTTAAATGGTCAATTTAATTATTGATTCGTACGAGTGGTGTACTATAAATCGACAGAGGAAGCAACTCGGACGTAAGTGATTCAATACTGTTTGCGATTGACTTTGACATAAATCGTTTGCAAACCAATTTATCTACATTAATTAACTTTTTTTTTTATCTACTCATTAATTGAAATGATATACTTTGCTATTTAATTTTACTTAAATAACCTGTATATACACGTTATTTTTACGAAATTAATTATACAATGTTATTCTTATACAATAATGCATCACACTGTAAGGATCATATGTAAATGGCAATGACAATTGCTTCAAGCATATCAATGATTTTTAACAATTTATATGAACAATAAAATGAGCTAGTCTAGTGTTAAAAACAATATGTTTTTGAGTCGATTTTTTTTAGTATTCGTTGCTATTTTGAAACTATAATAATGTGATTGTAGGTGTTTATGTTACATAATGTATTGTATTTGAAGGATATATCCAATATGAGAAAATAAGTAAAAGGTAAAATAAAGTTTTTTATACCATGTTTCATTTTTAAGGAAATTAATTTCTATGTGTAAGTATGAAATAACTTAATGGATCAAATTGTAGATCAATATCTCTACTTATATCCGTGATTATTCTATTAGATAACACAAAGAAACGATATAGTCACAATGAAGAGATGTTTATGGAAGAAAAATTACATTATTTTAGAGATAATTGGAAATACCTTCCATTCTGTTCCATAAACAGTTTAGATTTTATTTTTATGAACACATTGTATCGTTGTTCTTTTTTGGTATTTATATTTTGTCAGATATCAAAACCGTTTTTTCTTTTTTTTAAATTACTCGAAACTTTTCATTTCTGAAGATGAGTAGAGGTATTAACATAAAATAACATCAGTTTAATAAAAACAATTAAATGCACGATTATTCAAATATTCAAATTCAATTTTCTCAAAGACAAAGTTATATAATAAAATCTTATTATATTTTTTTGATTGATGTAAATTATTTTATTTCTTCACGTTGAATTACTATCTTTCCAAATAATCTCAACAATGATAAAACACATCGTGCGTTTTATAGTTTATAAATATGTTAACTCTTTGCACTCGAGAGACGACCCTTGGTCACCGTTTAATCGAATTCCAAAAATCGATGTTCATGAATATATCAAATATGTCGAAATAAAATAATTCTACTTGTCAATTTGCATCTGATTTCATATTTACGGTTTTAAAAATATCTTTAGCAGGAATTCTTCGAATTGTTATTCTTCTGTAACGAAAAAATCCCCGAAGGGTTAATATATATACGTAATCATACGATTGTTTCTTGTTCCATACTAAAAAGACATCGGAACAGTAACCATTGTAGCCACTTATTCGTTGAAACTTGAGAAATTCTTGAGCTCAGATTCGTCTTTCATGATACTTAACAATTGCGAAGTTAGTAGGTGGGGCGATAATAGTCTGTTCCGAGAAGGATGAACAGTATTTGAGGACAAAGGTGAACGAATAACAGAGTCTTTTGATAGGATTATTCATTATGATCATTTTTGGAGAGCAGGTAACGAGACATCGAGACGGAATGTGATTATAATATAACGGCCTGAGAGACATCAAAATTGGATGTTATGTCTATAAATTCAAAGTAGGTCTCTTTCTTTCTTTTTATAATTTTTGAAGTTCATAGACTCTAAATAATTTCGCGAATTGCTACATGGCATTAGTATCAACGAGATTTATTACCAATTCGCAGTTCTGTATCAATTTGATTTCAATATTCTATTCTGTCTGTCCTTTTTTAGGGTTAATGTATATAACGTAGCTTTTGCAACTTAATTTAAATATTTAGATTAGGAGAATGTAAATATAAAATCAAATTATGAGTAGTATTTCACAGTAATTTCTCAATTACGAATCTCTATGGATAGAATGAATTTGTGCAGAAAAGGATCAATGTTCATATTCACGTCTCATTCTCTTTTCATCTGAATTTGAAACATTTTTATCACACAATTACTATATATCTCTAAAGGATAGCAGCTGTGAAAAAGAATTATTAGGTACACATTGACAATATCCAGTATTACGCAATATTTTTTTCCGAAATAAATCTAAATAACTGTACAATAGATAAATTTAGCTGATATAGTTTCCAGGGCAATTAATATGTCAATGTCATTCGGAGTATTCGGTGTAACAATTTAGCGAATCTACAGTTTTTCACGACACGGAATGTTATGTCGCTTCACCAATGGACGTGTAACTCGTTGCAGCGATTCCCGATGCAAATCGGGTATGCATTTTAATCGAATGGAAAATATTGTAAAGTTAGTTGCACACGAAATGGAAAGACCTAACCTAAATCTGAATTACTTTTCACGCGTTTACCTCTATTTCAAAAGAGACGTGTCCGAAAATTTTGATCGATAAAAGAGACAAGAGAATGAAAGGACTACGAAGTTTCCATCAGAATCGATTTATTCGAATCGATATATTTTCCTCGCGTAATATCAAGTTGGAGATTCAACCTTAATACAAATTTTTGCAGAACAATGCGGTATTTTTATAACAATGATTCTATTATAATTTTTATTATCAATATTATGTTATATTTTCATTATTATTATACCAATAAAATTTCGAGGGAAGGAGTAGAAAATATTCGAAAAATAATATGAAATAGTTATTAGGTCCGTAGTTATTAGGTTTAGGGCTAATGAAAATTAATACTTTGTTACTCAAAATTCGACATTCTTCTATATTTAATACTTTCTCTATAAAACATGTAATATTCCATTCAAGAAAACAAAATTGATCTTCAAGTCTCAGTAACTCTTCTACTTATATAAAAGAAAAGTACAGTATATAATGTACTCCTTTACACCATGGAACTTTTGTATACAAAACTTTTTCGTGCAACGCATACTTTAGAAGTCATAAAAGTGTGCAAGTTCCGTGATCCACTCTATATTTATTTATATTGCTTTCAGTAGATGCATGTGTATTTCCCATATTTCTAGAAAATATGTTAGAATTGCGGTTCGATTCGTTCACAGTATACCATCAACAATATTTTATGTAACTCCGTTTGACCCTTTAAATCTCAGTCATCGTTTGTTTTAATACCTTGAAGCTTAAATAACGAATACGAGGCCATAACTACACTAGAATTCACTACACATGTAATATTGAAAGTGAAATACACGTGACCTTCGTTTTTTATTTACGCATAAATGGTGTCACCTTGAAAAAATATAAAGAAAGCTTCAAATTGTTATTCATTTATGGCAAAAAGATTTTCGAATGTAAAGGGTTACTATCTAAGTGGCTCTGTAGATGCCGTTGGCAGTCAACACATTGAGTAGCTGTTGATATATTCTGTCATGTACTTAAGTGGAAAATGTTGTTTAATATTCTACCTCTAGCATATATTATCAATTTACTGACATCGAATTCTGTCGAATGCTTTAAATACGTTTAATACTTAAAAGAAGATCTTTTTATAAACCATTATCAGATAAATAATGGGAAATAAAACACTTAACCCTTTGCGGTCCGAATTATATTTCAATTTTGTTACCAGCAGCCCTTAACGATTTTAAATTTTTTATTTCGAATTTACTTCGATTAGAAATTAAAGCAATTTAAATAAATAAAGGAAGAAAGAAATTCGATCAAATGTCAGTTTTATTTACACTATTGTTGTACTTTGTAATTTTCAAGCGTGTATCTCTTGAAACAATTTCCCGATGTTAAATCACACTGGAAATAAGATTGCAAAGAGTTAAATTTTTATTCATTCTTTATAATAATTCTTAACTCAACCGGTAATACAAAAATTCCGAGACCAATTGTAATCAATCTATACTTGCATGGATTAAAAAGAATATTAAGCATTGATTAAAAGTTCTAGTAATATGACAAATAGCGATTTAGTAAATATTTTAAACAGCGATAGCGATATTTTACTTAAGTGTGTATCTCTTGAAACAATTTTCCGAGTCACACTCGATATTGGATCGCAAAGGGTTAAACAGAAAAAGAAGCCATTACGAATCGACGTTGTGCTGTAATGATTGGCTGTCAAGCACCCTATATCTTCTTATATACTATTTAGTATATAATATATAAATATTTATTTCCAATTACTATTTTAGTAGTCGAAATGTCTGCACTTTTGACTTCGACCGATTTTATGAGCGCGATGTGTCGTTTGAACGAATTATACATGCTTTCTGTAAGGTTTACGCATGCGCTTCACGAGATACGATGCATTCGATCTCGGATTCAAGGATGGCTACTACATTTTCCTAAAAAGCTACAAACCTGGTGACTTCTAATCAATTGATGCATCGGCCCTGGGCAAACTAAAAGCAATTTAGTACTTGGGAGCAGAGTTGGAGCGGCTGTGAGTAGCCGAGGGCCTGTTTCTTCTCTCACCGGTTCGCGAGCAACAATTAAAGTTTCCGGCCACTTATTTCGATTTCGCTCGTTCGAAGAAGTTGCAAATACTTGGCAAACTTGTTCCTTGCACTTCTCTCGATGGTTCATGTATAAAATACCGTTGGCATCGAACTAACTCGATCACCCGTTAGTTTTCCAAGCCGATAATCTAACTCAAAATTCGAAAACAGTTTCAGTTTAGGTATTATTATTTGCTACATCAATTTTCTATTATTATCTACATTTATATTTCTCGCATCTTATTTATTTATTGCATTAATTTAATTTATTATTTATACTCGTTTTCTATCGTTATCTATATTTGTATTTATATATTTTGTGTTTTGTTCACATTTTTGATTATATTTATTTTCATGATATTTATTTGTTTTATATATTTATTTTACATATTCACTTTCATTTTTACACAATATATAATGTTTTATTTGAATATGTTGAGAGATTGTTTTTATTATATGTGAATTAATTTTATAGATGTTTACATGAACATATTTATTTCAATTACACCATTGCTTTTTTTATCGATACGAAATTGCAACGAGATTAATAGAGTTAAATGCATCCCGGGTTAATGGCTTGATCCTTCCAGCTCGTAATTCTTTTCTGCCTGATAATCCGACGAACCGATAATTTTTGGCAACTGTATCTGCGGAAATCTGAACCACTAATTAAGCTATTAAGATAAATCGTAAATGACTTATTGTGATACACATTCGTTTACAACATTTTGCAGCTTTTAAATTTTGTTTCCTAATTCAATTTTGCAGTTATGATCTAACAATTTCAAATTATACGATAGCGTTAAATTAATATTTTATAAAAATAGATAATAATCGTTTTTTTTAAATTATATTTTTACACGAATATTTAAAATATATCCAAAGATGATATATATTATATCTAATAAATGAGAAATATGGTTTTAAAGAATAAAGAACATTTCTAACACGAATTTCTTAAATTGCAATAAAATTGTAGAATAAATTTTATTGTCTTAGAACTCACTTTTGAAAAAGTAAAAAAGTCGAAAAAACGATGCATATACCAGTAATTGAAGTTTTGTAAAATTTATTTCCATTAATATTCTATAATTTCTATATTACTTGAAAATTTTTATTTTTATGGACTTTACGTTGAAACATATTTCAGGAACATTTATTGAATCGGACAGAGAAAGTTTTGAAAACCATATTACTCCTATAAAAGAACAAACATTTCTATCAGACTTCATATTTATTTCATAAATAAATAATTTATTTTATCTATATATTCTAATTATACGAGTTCTTCTGTAATAGCACAGGTTAGTATAATTCACTTCCTATATTAACGTATTATTATTCCACGCGATTATTCGCAACATTATTTCTCGGCATCGATTAATCTATACATCATTTGTATTCATATATTAATATATGCGTAATTATGATTAATATTCAAATATACGCGTATAATGTATAATTAAAACAAGAATTAATTCAAGAAATGTAAAGTATGGTGTCGTTGGTGACGAGTTGTATTTTTGTCCAACTCGACCATTGTCTGTGCTGTATTTGAATCTAACGGGACGTCCATCAAATTGATTGATAATGCACGAGGGGAACACGAATTTTCATGAGACGAAATTTCTGTACAACCCCGAGACTGGTAGAATTAGAATCGTGTTTAATGTTTAATCAACATGAATTGTGAATATCCTTACAATATCTAACCCTCTTCAAATTAGCAGGATATCTCTGTCTGTATATATATATTTGACCTGGTGCAGAGATAATGCGATCACGTGTTTTTAGAAATAGTAGAGGTAGTAAATGTGGGACTGTAACATTCGAGTAAAATATAAACTATTGATTTATCGGTAAATGATTCTATTTTATCATCATCTACAGTTTTTCATTCACGAATTCCGAGTTCTGGAACTGTTGAGATACAATACGAAGTGGTTATCCATTATTCTTGTCTTCTAGTGAAAAATCAGTGTATTAATATACCTATTTTGCAGAGATGAGAAAAATGTCTGATTATCGGTAATGTGATAAAATTATCTTTCTCAGGATAATTATAAAGATGAGAAAACTCATAGTGAGTAACGATTCTAAAAAGTTAGTTGCAAATATAGAATAAATTTGGTTCGTACTGTAGTATCGCACATTTTTCACCATGTATACGTAGCTTTCGAAGGTGTAAAGCCCAGATCGATCGAGAAAACCCTGAGCGATGCGTCAGGCCCTTTCGGAAAACGTGAATATGATGGGAAAGAAATATAAAGAAAGTTAAGAACAATCGGTGGACAGTCAGTCGGTTGCCATTGAGTTGTCATTAAGTTGTGATTGTGATTGAACAACGTTGTAATATCGTCATTTTGTCGAGCGTTATAATAAGTTGAGAGTCATTATGGATTCAAATCAAGAAATAATTGGTATGTTTAATCGTATTTTTATCGCACATTTTTATAATTTATTAATAAACATAACCACTATCTAATTTCTACAGTATGATGTATCCTTTTCGAAAAAAATTGATTTTAAATATTTCGGTGCTACGTATGCGTCTATCTTTGCTTACCTACGATGAGACCACCAAAATATATAAAAGGCTAGTTATAAAAATTTATTACAAGTATTAAAATTTTGTACTTAACAGAGCAGGAAATAGTCTCAATAAATTATTTAAGTAATGAAATTTTTCGTGCATGAATATCTTGTTCCACTGTATGTTCTTAATTATCTAGTAAAATAAACACGAATATAAGTAGAGATTAATTAAGTTATTTATTAACAGCTAAATATTTCTCAAACATTGATTATATATTCTTGATTTACTTTTTCATGTAGAGTTATCTTCTCTTTGGTTCTATTAGAATGCCTTGCACAGCATCAAGCAACAAAGGGAATGTGATAAACCGAGATCAAATGGAATAAAGCATTGGCGTAGACATAGGGTAAGTATTAACTATTTATCATAAGGTAAAAGGTTGATGTGATTTATTCTTCTACGATGTCAGCATATCAACATGGGCCACTAAAAATAAAAAAGTAGAGATTTCAGACTTATGAAAGTAGATTATTGTCTTTTCAATAAACATGGAATGGAAACGTTAAATAAATAAAGAAAGATATACAGGAGAAAATGCACCTATGAGATACCTAAGAATTACAGAAACTGTCACAAATTAATTAGAAAATATAATATTACAATTATAATCATAATCTGTTCATAGGTCTAATTTAACTCACTAAAGAGTTATAGTACCACTACCATGAATTAGACTACCACTAATTAAACAATATAGTTTTGCAATTATAATCATAACCTGTTCGTAGCTTTACTTTAACTCACTAAAGAGTTATAGCACCGCTACTTATCCCTTCATTACCAAGCTCATCCTTGATATCAGGGAGTATGTTAAAACTAATCCAATAACTCGAACGTCTCGATTACTAACTAATATGTTTATTAAATAATCAACGTTAAGATTTGCTAGAAACTTTTTTTACAACCCTTAACCAGCAAGATCTCACTTGGCAGACTTCCAATTCTCTAACTCGCTAACTAACCGAATATCCAACAACCTTTAAGTTCCTCCATTTATTAAGAAGTGGAAAGGAAAGAGACAGCAAAGAGAAAGTGTAACTGAAAATCCCTATACACACTCTATTCCTATACCACGACAAGGATGTAGTAGCCGCACCACAAAGCTGCCACAAACACCCAAACTAGATACTTGGTTCAAAAGCCGTTCTTAATTTCCACCTTGAACTTACGCCCAGCTCTCGTTGGCGCAGCCTGATCACGCGGCGAAACGATTCCTCTTGAACCAGTTCGTCCACGATGAAACGAATGGAATGGCATCGTGACCTGGAACGACTCTAATGCCAGCCAAGACGCAGCACTCGTCTGGAAAACGCTCAAACCCTCGTTTCTCGAGGATAGACCAGGCAAGAAAGTGACGTTTCCACGATGACTAATTCGATTAACGAAAAACGGCGGGTCGCGAACAGAAGGAATGACTTATCGATGAGTCGGTCGATACGAAAAGGCCGGTCGTGTAATTAATCTTCCGAGTGCGGTGGACGTGGTGCCATCAATTCTCCACGAGACCGGCCAGTAGTGCACGCGTTAATGAAAACGATACCGATCGGTCTACTTTTATCGTTGTATAATAATAATCAAATTATCGCGCGTGTGTCGTTGATAAGCAGGAAGGGTCCAGGTCGTGGCCAGTTGTGTTTGCGAATGCACCAGATCTAGCGAATAATAGGCGAAACAGAATGTGTCTCATGGTCGATGGGGTTGTGGACTACGCATACGGACAATGTTTGTTTATGCATTCTAATGAAACAGGCTGATGGAATCACACGGTAGGAATGAATCGTGTCTTCTGTGGTGGAATTGGAAGATGAGACGTGTCGCGTCCCGAACAGTGCAATTCTCTCGATTGGAGTTTCGCGAGGTAGAAAGCCTTCTACGCTGACGCGACAGGGTTCATGATACGATCTGATCAAGCTTAAGTGATCTACTTAGAGTTTTAACCTATTATAATTTAAATTCATGAAACAGAAACCGAATCTGTTGCGGCGCAACAAAGAAGGTTAAACGCGGCTTGTTGTCTTTCATACGGATTAAATCGCAATTATCAAAAATGAACACCGTACATTTATAACTCTAGGAAATATAATTTGGAACCAACGGTGCCATCCTTTGATAAACGTAAAACTAAACTAAATAACACTAAACTCATTTCAATGTCTCATCAAAGTCAGTCGCCCTGTGTCTAACTAGAAACAACTGTATCGTACATATAATAAAGGTGCTGGGTAACGCTGGGATATGGTGGGATAAAGCTGCATAAAGTTTAATTTCTGTAACAATACAATCAGACTCAACAGACTGGACGCATGTGCGAATGACCCAACGAAGCGACAGATTCATATCTATAAATCACGACCCGAAGCAATTGCAAAAGGCAACTTCTGTGCCTTCTTCCTACTCTTCTAGTAAACATCCTACCGATACACCCACAATCAATCAGAAAACTCTATTTTTTCACTACTAAATCCTGTAACAACCAATCACAACATAGTCGAACCGAACTCCAACAAAAATGGAACTCTATAGACATCAACGGATATCAGGCAGATCGCATCAGAACTAAATCAAACATCAGACAGATCACATCAGAATGAACTCAACCATTAAACAAATTACATGAGAATTTCATGGACCATCGATCAGATCGCATCAGAACAAAATCGAACATCAAATAGAACGCGACAGCAAACAGAAGGCAGACAACGCATCAACATCACCAAACCATCAAACCAATATAATAAAGTTTAAAACGCAAACCATTGCACTTTATTATAAAACCCAAGTGGCTCAGCGTTTCTACATTCGACACGCTAAAAAAAACCTGAACTATATCTCTCAAACGTAGTGTTCAGGTTTGGCCTGATTTCTATATCTCGACTGAGAGACGTGATGTTTAGGTTTGGCACGATTGCCTTATCACGTTTCTCACACGAGCTGTTTAAATTTGGCTCGATTGCCACGAGTGTATTTGCTTCATACATCATTCTAAATTAAGAACGTTAGTCTTTATTAAGTAACCATTAAAATGATGGCGAATTTGGCGTTTGTAACGCTATTTATCGATTTTAACAAAATATAACGCGGCGAATGGAAGTCATACGTTGAGTTTGACCAGTTCGTCACAGGAGTTTGCATGGAAATCAACTTGGTCGATGTGTGTCAATATTTATGTAAGTTTGGGTGTGTTACGATTGGTTGGAGTGAAATGTGAATGGTGGTTACGTATTTTTTCATTGGTCGTGCCTGTCTGATATCTGTGTGTACCGGTTTCGGTGTTTTTCTGCGGTAAGAGATGTTTCAACGAATTCGAACCCCTATGATCATTGGCTTGCGGTGTTTTATTGGTTAGTTTTGTACCAGAGATCAATACTTCTATTTTCGATAATTCCAAAGACTTGATTATTTTATATTATAACTGCAACATCGGAGGTTAAACGTGTCTGGCTGCTCTTCTAGCGGATTAATCCACGTATTTAACCAGTTAACTGTGTTTGACGAATATACTCGTCATGGAGAAGTCGCAGGATTTTGAGTTATGACGAGTAAACTCGTGGCGTGTAAAAAGTAGTGACCATTGGCTATCTAAATTGTAATTTTTATGGAAAACAAAACATATTATCACATTTCAAAGTGTTTAGAATATTTTGAAGCCAGGACGGAATAAAACAAAGAAATAAAAAATATGAAAAATTTGAAATAAACACATGCATCCCCGTATATGTCGACTGAAACAGCGTATTAGTTCGCATAAGGAATTTATTTATGTGCGATGATAACGTTTTTTTAAATGGTAGCGTGAAAGGGGCAAAAGCAAAATTCGGAAAGCAGATTTATAGTAGAGTTCCTTCAAGGATGGTCGACCATGGGCAATGCCAATTTTTTGATGTTAGAACCATGTGCTGACATTAGACAAATGGTCCAATACCGGGCTACCTACAGAACAGTTATTTTATTGGCAATTTTATAAAATAAACCCATGTTTTTGATCCAATATTTTAACAGCGACACTTATTCTGTGGTTGACGAGTATACTCGTCATCGCTCGATTTCCACGACACGTATAAGTGCGCGCTCTCAAAAGGGAGCTCTCATTTAAACAGTTAACTGGTTAAATGAAAAAGTACAGAAAATTTACAGCTACCATACTTGACAGATTGGACCTATGTACGACAGACCTACTGAAATGACAAACGGACATATAATTATAAATCACTTTATTAACTATTAAAAAGCAGCTTCCTTGACAGTTTCCCACTTCTCAACGAGAAGTCCTTTTGACACACTCATGCCAAATCAAAAAACTCTACTTTTATTTCACTACCGTTCACTCTAAATTAATCAAAACAAACTCAAGGTTATACACAACAGAACGTATTGCAGAAATTTAAAAACAGAAATCAGTGAATGTTAATCTTTGAAATACCGTTTTAGTGGTTGGCTCACAGATTCTCAATCGCTATAAACCCATGTACCTGGCGTATAGAGCTATAATCTTGTTTTCCTGAAAATCTGTACCTTTACATCTTATATTTAGAACTCCCAATATTCATGGCAACCAATAAATAAATACCAAAGCGGTGAAGTTTTTGATTTTTGCAGTTGCTAAAACGTTTAACTGCTTTTCGCAAGGTTGACATTAATCAACCGAAAAGCCTAAATAGTTTTTAAATTTTTAAATTGAAAATTCTATATCTGTATTGAACATTATGGGCTTTTTAATTTTTCTTTTAATATACATATTATAAATCTTTCAATATTTTCTCTTGTTTCATTTTCTTTTTCTGTCTTGTCATTTTTCCATCTGCAGGTTTTTTCACAAATCATAGTAGGTATAGTACTAGTACCAATTTCTATTGAAATTGAATTGTAATTATGTATACTCCTTTATATTCATTACACCACTTTACTTAATATCAATTATGTACACTATTCAGGTGTACGTTACATGTCAGTAATTTTGGTGTTACCTTGGACTACTCCTTATGCTACGACTTAATTATAACACATTGCACATTGAAAAAGCAGTTAATTATAATTAATCACTGTATATATCCTCTAATCGCACTAAAATTATGTAAGTTTCTAATATTAATATAAATTTTCCGTAAAACATTATTTTGTG
>NIJG01000059.1:3145739-3160247 GCA_002201625.1 Euglossa dilemma | reverse complement strand
GAGATGGGTTAAGGATCTTGTAAATAGTTTTATTACAAACTAGATGATTCTGTATGAAGAAAAAAATTCGAGAATGTAAAATGAAATTTTTTGATAACAATCTGATTTCGTGGAAAATAATTTTGAATGTTTGAAGGTGATAGTGAACTTAGGTATGTTTTGCTTTAAAAATTTTCTTTGTTTACTAATATTTTTTTTATTTGTATCAGAAAAATGAAAAATGAAGAATATTCGTGACTGAAAAAATCAGTTATTATAGGAATGATTAAAAACAGTGGCAATTTCATTGAACACTCGTTTTTTATTTTTGTTATATATGGAAAAATGTTGTTTCTTTAGAAAAAAAATAATTCTACCAAAATTACAAGATTGTAAAGTACAGAAAGAATGAAATATAATAAATTTACAGCATGATATGAAATGGAGAATTATAAAATTGTTTAAAGAATGCACGAAAATATGAAATAAAAAATATATGAATTCACGCTGACCAAAAATTTGGGCGACGTAACGGATTGGAAACGCTGATTGCATCTTTAAATCTCAATCACTATGGACGTTTTTCTAAACAGAGGGATATAACCATAGAATATTGAAATGGGTGAGCGTTGTATCCTGTGGATATGTGCGTGTATTGTGTTCACGTCGTACGAATCTGATAACGTTATATTTGGTGCTTTATTTATGGAAAAATTCCACTGTTCTCGCTATTGAAGTTTTGAAATCCTTTGACAAACACAATCCCTGTAACTTAAATTGCAAAATAACAACAATATCGTTCATTTCGTATATGTAGTAAAAGTGTTATTATAAAAACGATGAACCTATCACTTTCATCATATTTTCGTCATAAATTATCTGTAACTTAAATTGCAAAATAACAACAATATCGTTCATTTCGTATATGTAGTAAAAGTGTTATTATAAAAACGATGAACCTATCACTTTCATCATATTTTCGTCATAAATTATCTGTTAATGTCGAATATTAAAATTAACACATAATTTCTGAGTTATTGAATTAATTTTTGGCAAATTACGAATAACCATATAAAATTAATTTTTGAATAACTCGGATATATATAAGTACTTTTATAATTGCAAAACTATTGGTACTTTTCTGATAGTTCACTTGAAACAATTGCTTCAACTTTTAATTACGTATTATTTCAAACACTTTTGTTATTCTTTGAATATGTCAAATTTTCAAAAAGCTCTGTTTCTTAATTGCAGAAAGTTTTCAATATTCTCTTTGTAAATCTTTTTAATATTTTGCAAATAAATTTATAGAATGTTTACTGTAATATGTCATGTAATAAAATGACGAGATTTTCTCATAAAAATTCTTGAAATATGATATTATTCGGATAATGTAAAAATCATGTCAAAATGTTTAGTGAAAAATTTGATGTCGTTATACAATATTAAATTCGATAAAATGCGGAATTCGTAGTTGTAATAAAACTATGTATAGACCGATACGGTTTTTATTTCTTTACAACAAATAAAATTTATAAAAATGTAACGTTATAGCTCGAATATATCAATTTAAGGAACTATTATACTCCTTTTTCTCATTCTTACATAATATCAAATATTTGAGACAACTTGACGAAACGCATGATAATATGAAATTAAAAAATTGGAATAAAGTAACAATCAATATAACATTAAGAATAAATAAATTTGAAATAGATCAACAGTATGATTTGAATTTCAAAATTCGGAATAAATTGACAAACAATGCAATGACTCAAACAATAATAAGTAAATAATGATAAATTGACAAACAGAACGAAGTGAATTGACAAGGAACCTAATTGTTCGAATTGAAAAACTAGAAATTACTCGTCAAAAGCTAGTTATACGAATGTCAAAATTTCGAAGCATGTTGACTAACGATATAATTACTCTAAGACTCTACCGCATCAGAAAATATCACGTATTAAGGCAGAATCTTCAATTTCTCGTAAATACTCATTCTCCATTCCAAGTGAATCTCAGAAAGAAAAATCTCGTGGGCAGAGGAAAAAGCTGACAGAGATGATGTATCCTCGATACACTGTCCTCGCTTGTTCTTTAGGCTAAGTAGATGCAGGGAAGTTTGCGAAGAGGAGAAAAAGGCTGAAAATAGCAGGAGAAACTGGCAAAAGCATCGGGATGAAATGGCTTTATGTAGATGTATAAGGTTATCTTTTTGCGCGGTTTGTCTACGTCCGTTGGACGCGATAAAGTATCCGCGATGATCTTAGAGCAAGGCGAGAGAACGATGGCGGACGGAGTGGCGTTATTGGACAAATAAAAGAGGGCCGAATGCCGGATTGGTTCTCGGAGTGGTTCTTTTCCTTCGATAAAGAAGTGACACGTAGGATATTATTTTCAGCAACGGCAGCAGATCTTTTCATGGCTGATTTATGCCAAGCCTCGGACTGACGTCCGCCTTCCACTTCAGAGGGTCCGTACCTCCCTGTCGACCTTTTAACACTTGGATCGAATTAGAACACAATGCCGCCGGATCCGTGAACTTTTCCCAATTTATAAAATTATCGACTTTCGCTTAACTTAGATCGGCTTCATCGGCTGGCCAAGTCAAAGGTACGGGGTAAAACTCAACCGCGGTGAGTCACCTGGTTATGCGGGTACTCGAACGCTTGTCACCGTTCACAGGTCAGTGCATACGATCGTGCAGGAAGGTGTTCGAACGTTTGGATATCCGGCTTAAGAAAAGCCAGATACGCGTCACAACGCTGGAACTGCCGATCTTTGATGGGTACTTAAATATAGCGGACGTGGATAATAGTAATTCCAATTGAAGATGAACATATGTAAATATATTAAGGGGGTCAAATCTAGGGTATAAAAATCGATCTTTTCCTTCTTTTCTCTTTTTTTTAAGTATACATTTTCAAGAATACTTTCCGCAAATAGACTAGAATTCCTACAAACAGTGAAATTACAGCTGTTTCAATGAACTGAGTCGGGTCGTTATTTTAAGGACGTGAAATTTTAACCCTTTGCACTCGAGAGGCGACCCATAGATTTTAATTAATATATAAAATGAAAAATTGACCTATGATGCGCGGAATGTCGAAATAAAATAATTTCACCCCTTAATTTGTATACGATTTCCTATTTACCATTTTTGAAACATCGACGGCTTTATGGCAGAAGATCTTTGAATTACTATTTTTTAATAATGAAAATATCATCGAGTGCAAAGGGTTAAACTTGTGTTTTTCAAAACAATGTCTGTGATTTATTAAAAAGTACTTGACAGATTAGCACGAAATTTTTCACCAATATTCGGCATATTTGTGGCTATGACCTCTACTAGAAATATTCAAAAATTCGCTTCCTTTTATCATTTATACTACTATATATTTGAAAAGAAAGAAAAACAGTCGGTATGATACATTCAGAATGCCGTCATTTCTTTATTTACCGATATTTTTTGTTTTTGTTTTTTTAATACAATTCTCTTCTCTGTTTTATTTTGTATAAAAGAAATGTGTCTGAATTACGAACACCATCGATAAAAGATTTTTTAAGAGGCCTTTTGGGCAACGATTCGTAACATTGGTAATTTCTATTTTTTCTTAACAAAAATGCAACACTCGTGGTCCAAGACTGTATAAACATGTATTGTTAATTTCAAACTAGAAGGTCCTAATGGTTCGTTGCAGTATTCTTTCAGAGATTTTTGAAAAAATTAAGCAAAATACAAGAAAATCATCTTAATTACAGTTCTATCTCAATATGTATCAACATTAATTCTTTTAAAACCAAGTATATGTTGTTCATAATTGTAATAAGAAAAATTCTGAGTGTTTTTCACGGTATTGGCATTTACACCAAAGGATTGAAACAACACGATGTATGTAGCGCAAGAGGACTTTAGAATTGCATCAGTTGAATTGGAGAATAATTTAATGATTTACAGGATGCACATTGTTCTCGAACTGAACATCTGAGTTGCAGTGCTGAGCGAAACTGAATCCATGCTATGTTAATTTTTAAACAGCTATAATTCTGCGAGAAGAAATTGTGCATTTACATTTGCGAGCTCAATATAAAGGGTAAAATAAGTAGTTTTACATCCCTCGATAGAATTTCCACTTATTAGATGTTTTTATAATAGGAAACAAAGACAGTTTTTCATTTAACATATAGTGAAAATTTGAACACTGATAGTTTTGTAACAAATTTTTATTCGAGTTCGAAAAATGCATTATTTTACAAGAAAATTAAGATAATACAGAAATCTATATATTTAAATATCTGGCATGTCTGCTCTAGGTTTTATTCGACGAAATATGTATTATTTCTGATTAAGACTGAAATTTATGTTTCAGAAAAATAAGTCATTTGTTAGTATAATATATGTATAATAAACTAATATGTATATTAGCATAATAATATGCTACAGTATTACATATATGTATAGTATATTCTATTGTACTACATATAGTATTAGAATAAATTATAGTATATTGTATATTAACATAATCTGTTAATATATAGCATATATTAGTACAATGTATTCGTATGCTGTTAATATATTATCTAATATATTATCACGGCACATTATTCTATAACATGTATATATTATGTTATGATATATAAGTACAGTGTCAATATGCGTCATGGTATATTAGCATAATATAATACAGTGTATGAACATTATTTAACTTATCTTTGCACTTAATCGAGATAGCCAAAATTATTCATTCAACCACGAATAGACACGATATTAGCCATTCCATCACACCTGATACTCGCCTAAGCTAAAACAGTTCTATAGAAACCGTAATATTAAACAGTGATAAAATGTTTTCGATAAACATCTCTGACTCTCCGATATTTAGAATCTCAAACTGCTACCCTAGTCGACTATCACGGGGTTAGTCATTCGAGATAAGAACGGGTAGAAATAGCACTCCAACATCGATAAAGGGGCTTTAGCATCTGAGGCAGTGTGCGCGACATTCGTGACAAGTTTCCAGTCCAATAAACCCTGTACTTTTGGCAAAACCGGTATTTCTTTTTACTCCACATCCGTTGATAGTTGGAAACCTCTGCACTCTCTCCTTGTGAACATTCCACTATACAACAGACGGACTTAAATCGTCCACTCCACTATTTTTAATCCCTCTTTTTCTATCAGACGATAGTAATCAAGATTGTAAGGAACATTTCGGTAAAATAGTTTCCCGCCTTTCTTCCTTCAAATATATATTCGTTTTCAGGAAGCAAGATATTTCGTTGATAACGTGTTACTAATATTGTCGTATTTCTCTAATTTTTCTCGTTTATTATTTTTAAATATTTAGAATACATCGTGGTACTTCTAGTGTTGTCAGTTTGATTACGTCACTATTATTACACTTTGTAAAAAATGTTTTAGACAAAGTTTAAATGATTTTCTAATATACGTATCTTTATGCTATTTTTTTTTTTTTTTCTTGGTGAATGTAAGTAGAAGATCTGAAAAAATGATCCTTTTTTAAATGGAATTATAGAAGCTCTTATGTTTTTATAGAATGCATAGAAAGTATCAACATATTTGTAGAAAAAAATTGCTTCTTTGCGAAAAATTTTAATTTCAATGTTATTTTTTCATAATCGGAAACTCCTACTATCATAATTTTCATTAAAAATATTATCGTTACAGATATTATTAATAATGTAAATCAAAACGGTGATATTTAAACGATCGTGTATAAGATTAACGTTTTTAGAAATGATTTGGACATGGAGAAATGAGTAATGTAAAGAAATTTAAATAGAGTAATAAATCGATTTAAATCCTGAAAGAGTTGAAAATTCTCTTCACGTCAGACAATTAGTTTGAGAATATTTTTAGATCGCGTTTATCTGAGACCTTGAGCAGCTATGCATTATTCTTCCACGCCCTAATCTCAGGAGCTTGGCGCAAGTACTCTTCTTTCGCACTTTTGATGCTTGAAACTCTGTCACACGCTATAAACATTCACGCGAAACTTTTATTCCTCGGTAAGTACAAAGTGTTCCAGCTGATATTAAAATTGAGTATGATGTCGTCCTCAGTGAAATTGAAGTTCTTCGTAAAACGAGAAGTAACATTGTGAGTTTTCATCGAAGATTATACGCTTCTTAGATTCACAAATATTAATATTTCTTGAAAAACCAAAAAGACCAATAAGTTAAAAGACTAAACGGTTAAAAGGTTGTAAAACTAAAAAATTGAAAGGCTAAGAGGCCAAAGCACTAAAAGACCGAAACATCAAAAAACCAGAAGATTAAATGATCAAAATGCCAAACGATCGGAAAACTAAAAGACCAAAAAGTTAGAAAACTAAAAGCCTTAAAGGTTGCAAGATTAAACGATTAAAAGGTTAAAAAACCAACAGATCAAAAGATTCAAAAACCAAAGGACCAAAAGATCAAAAGACCAAAAACCTAAAAGACCGAGCGACCGAAGTACCGAAGGATTAAACGATTAAAAGACCGATGAACCAAAGTACCAAAAGACTAAAGGATTAAAGGACCAAAGGATCAAGGAAGCAAAAGACCCAGGCAACAAAAGACGAAATTTCAAAATGTCACAGTATTAACTCCTTACCTTACGATTTAAATTTCATCGGCGCGTGCCATAATCAACAGGAGAGTCACTCAGGCGTCGAGCCACTTCGTCCGGACGTAGCGAAGAATGACATGTAATTAAGGTAGAAAGACATCGGCGAAAATTAATCATGAACCTGACTCGTGTCGTTTACGTTGGACAACATCTACAAACCCCGATTCTCGCCTGTAATATTTACTTTTCGGCCGATTTCCTTATCACGTGTTTCCTACAGTACTATAAACGAGATTAAAGGCGGTATTGAAATATAAAAATATTAGCTTAGCAACTGTATGATATTAAGGTACTAACGATAAAAGGACAGTAAAATACTATATACTAATGGAATAATATATTATCAGTATACAAAATTAGTACAGTAACCAGAGTATTAAATGGAACTAACTAAATGGCATTAATTGGATAAAATGAACGATTTATTACGTTAAATCGTCGGTTATATTTGTACAGATTATTTTGGTTAAATTCCCCGCGAATAAAAGTTTAACCCTTTGCGGACGAGAAACGAAGCTAACGATACATTCGGTGTATACTAAACGATTAAAAATAACTAAAAATGTGTAAAAAATATGTATAACATTGATGATAATGCTGAAATTATTTTTCGTTATATTCCATGCAGCTTTCATTCTGGAAACTTAAAAAGCTTCTACGTATATTATGACATTCGACCCCAAAAGGTTAAAGGTTTGAGGGGATATAACTGAACTGACCTTCTCACTTTTAGGACTCTTACTCAAAAACTGCCACTCTACAACTGCCCTCACATGTACTTCTTTCGCACCTTATATATCTTCATGCACTCGTTCCCTTTCATTTTAATTCTCAGCCGCTCTTACTCTATTCGTTTTTTCACGTTCACCAAAAATTCCTCGGTCAGTGATTTTCCAGGCAACTTCGCCCCCAATGGTGCCATGTACCTTGAACTCTTGAAAACATACTTAAACTTTCTTTGCCACACATGGTTCATTCACTCGATCCTCCTGTTCGTGGTATTTTCATCCTGTTTCATCCTCTCACAGGTATTAGCCTAAGACTACGCATTCACTCTGGACCATAGCTATTCCATGCCCACATATCTATTAGTATGTGTATTGAGCCAGCTTAAGATAGCTAAGCATAACTCTATAACGTAATTAGTGAATAGACGAAGCAAATGGGCTTGCAGAAACCCAAGGATACCGTTAAGCTATCGTTACCTATCTGTGGTCTGTTCATACCGAATTTTTATTTATTTAATTTATTTATTCGATAGATAAATCAAACCTTGTCTGTCTGTTAATATTGAAATATTTCCAACAAATCATCGCTCTTTTATTTCTATTATTTACACGTCTATAAGCAATGAGAACACTAGTAGTGAAAGGTGGTTTCTAAGTAATACTTAAATTAAATTATCATATAAGCTCGTAAATTAACGACGTACACAATTGTATAATAATAATAATTTATACGGCATGGCTATTATTCATTCGAAGCAGCAAGTGTGCATGTATTATTAAAGAGATGCATTTGCTCCAAATAATTAATTTATCGCGAAATATCGTGAAAATAACCTGAACAAAATATGTATCATATATATTACAATTTTCCACCTGACTTCGATAATTCCATTTTTTAATGTTTTATTATGCTGGCTGTTATTCTTTCGAGTAAATACAGCTCATTCAAGAACACGTGTTTTAAATACCGATACGAGGATAAAAGTTGCGTTGAGCAAGTATTATAAATAGAATTACGGAGTATTATTATTAAATCGATACTCGGTACAATGTACTGGTAATGGGTACCAGATTACGTTTCACATTTTATTTCATTTTTATCAATTCAGTACTTCGAGCAATCTCGAAAAAATAAATACGATAAAACAGATATATTCCAATCTATATTTGCTGCCTTCATTTGTATTTTATTTTATTATATTATATTATTTATTTGTAATTAACAAATTTTATTCGCATTTACGTATCTTAGTCTCTTTTTCACGCATCTCATTCATATTTCTGCAATGTTTTAACAAATCCTTTGTCTTTCTTTTTATACATTTTGGTTATTTCAATTTACAGAAAATTTCAATATACCGCAGATTGTTCTTTAATTCGTAGTTTGTGCTGAACTTGTAATCTATGTTTGATTATAATTAATATAATCTTTACAGAAGTAAAATGTTTAGAATATAAATAATTAATAAAAACTAAGTACGTACGTATATGTATTATTTTAATCTATTTATTATATACACTGTGGAAGATATTGAGAAATTAGAACATAGGCCTATACTCACTGAAAAAAATTAAACAATAAAGTAATAATTTTCAAATTTTTCTTTATTTCGAGATAACTAAATTGCAATTAAAAACATGCTTTATACAAGATATTGAAAATGGATCTGTTACTTATCGATATATAAGGTATTATCTTCTGAGCCTATTTTTAATTTTAATTCATGTAATTTTAATTCGTGTGAGATAAAGATACATAAAAATTCATAAATGACTTTTTCGTTATTTTAGGTTACATTAGTAAATTTATTTATAGATTATACGTCAATCGTAGCACACCCATCGGAATGATCCTTATATTAAATAACTCCTTATGTAAAGCGGAAATATTTAAATACAAAATTGCTAAACATTTGCATTATTGTAACATACGCTTTATGCTTTGTTGCAAGTCGATCTTTGAATTTTTTGTTTTATACAATCTTTTCTTTTTGTTCATTGCACGTTATTTATGAACCGTGTAAAAAAAAAATCAATTACTCTGGTTCCGGTTGTGGTTTCAGAATTTATTGGTTTTTGATATAACTTTAATCACTCTTTTAATTACTTAAGACTGCCAGCGAATGTCACTCAAAGTTTCTCTAGCAAAATATTTTTGATGTTACTTTGATTAAATCGACTATTTAACTCCTGGATTTATTTTTGTTAAATTAAAACTTCGGTAACGTTCCGTGATTTGGAAGTTGTACTTTATATACATATATTACTATATACTTTTTGATATATGACATTAATATGATCTTTTCATTAATCTATTTATCTTCAATTATAATTAATTATTAGATTTCAAATTGAGCTATAAAGTCGTAGTTGGTTATAATATTTCTTTCTCGGAGCCAAACTAAATTTAATTTATAATTGATTAATTGACATTTTATAAGTGATCTCGAATTAATTAAATAATGTATATATGTATAATAACATTTTGTTGTGGAATAAAATTGTCCGAATGTATGTTATAAGGTGTGCTTAAAGCGGATATGCCATAGAAAAAGCTCTTTGGTACTCTGCTCTTTAACACAGCGTGGCTCACTTTCAGTTTTTTAAATCGATAGTATTCCACTTCGCAATTAAACATTATATTGGATATAATTATTGAGGTATTTGTAAATTAATATTTTGATGTACGATCAGGTTTCTTGTAATAATCATTAATATTAATATGAACGAATTCACGGTGATATTTAATAATTCAGAATCATAATTAATTAATTTTAGCTTAAATTAACGTCAGTCGTTACTTTTATTCATCTACGACATATTTATTTATGTTTATGTTTGTTTGAAATTTCATTTACTTTTTTGATGTATTGTTATTTCGTATTTTAAAGTGTTTTCTTATTTGTAAGCAAATTAAGTAATTCAATAATTAAGTAATTAAGGTACAATCAGTCAAATATCAAAGTATATAAAGTATCTATAAAAAAATAATTTCGGTAATACTATAGACACTTTTATTAGTTATAATACCTTCTGTAAAGCTGTCATGAATTAAATCTAATTTATTTTATTCAGTTACAATTCATTTTTATTTTATTTGACTGCAATTCATCATCTCTACTCTATGTGTTTACAACTTATTTATATTCTACTTACAATTTATTCTTATTTTCTTTATTTATAAATTATTTCTCGTTTTAAATGGTGAATTGCTTAACTTTCTTAGAACATTCAGTTATGTGCATGTTAGTAATCCCACTTGAAATTTTTGACTCACCACTATCGTTGAATGTCAGAGTGTCTTGAAGTTTCTGAAGCTTCTGCGAACATTACACTATGACTGTGGTATCACGACTCTGTTGTTTACCGCAAATTAACGCAGTAAAACCGTTTGAGATTTGAATGGAAACTGAATTCTACGTGGGTTCTATTGACGAAAGAATATAGAGAAATATTGGTATCTGCTTAACAGTTTTATAGTAACTAACATCATGTAAAAAAAACGAGGAAAGGAGAGTGATATTAATTACTATTCTTGCATTTACAATAAGTGAAGATTGTTATAGATTTCTATTCCTCTTTTTTTTTTTTAATTTTGAGGAAACAAGATTTTAAACATTATTTATAACATTGTTTATAAACATTATATATGCATATACATAAATATCACATTTCACTTACTCGTGAATATTATGTCTGACAAACACATACAATATAACCAATCCCATAACTGTTATTCATCTGCTAATATCAATAAGATCTTTTATTCACATTGACATACGATAATAATTATTTCTAATCGTTTCTGTCACACGATATTAACGTGTATTTAGATACCTTAAATACACATATGAACCACGCCTAACAGATATATCTAAAATCGCCGCGATGGAGTAATGGTGGAGAGAAGCACTTCTTTTTCGTATCCTTTCAAGGATGCGATAAAGATATTTATCGTATCGCTGCAGTAAAAGCTTGGGAATGGTCTGTAGTTTCCGTTGCTTCATTATTCACCTTGATTTGAGAGTTCATCTACTACTAAGGAGCGATGGAGAAATATTTAAACAACTATTTCAGGATTCTTGGCTTTTATTTTTTGCGACTATCTCGCATAATTATGTTTGTGATTATAAAAACAATCTAACTTCTGTATGTTTTATTAAGAAAAAAAAGGAAAAAGGAAAAGTACTAAAGTCTTGCCGTTGAAAACATTAGAAATTTTATTTTTACACAATTGTAAACATAATTCAATGTTCTATTTCTTACTACGTTAATAAAATAATTGTACATTATTGTTCAGTAGGTATATACATGATTGTTATTTTAAACGATATTTCCGCATAAAATTTCATGGTTATATGGTTTTTATTAACACGATTCATTCATAGCTAACGCGATTTCTTTTAATCAAATTATTACAATTACATGATTGTAAAAAAAATTTTTTCAATATTAGACGGGCATAATATTTTTATTCTATATCAGATTGTTAATTTTTTCTATTACTTTATTGCGTTCCTTTTACAAATATTATGTTTATTTGATGTCATTATGATACTATAATTGTTTAATAAATCATTTTGTATTACCTTTTACATACTTTGAAATAAGTTTTATATATTTTCGTCCAACTTTCCAGCACAACCTTTTTTTAATTGACACTCTTTTACCGTGTAAAAGGATCGGGTGCAATGTAAAATCAGTGAAAAGTTTGTTTCTCTGAGATTTTCGATTTAGATCCATTTGATAATTATTAGCACATTTGAATAAAAAACTTTCAAAATTTCTTATTGCATTTGCAATTGATTTATCAAGGATTTTTGAAAAGATCGAAGGAATAGCTGGAGGTTTGCAGAAGATCTGAATTCTTCTCGCGAATGATGGTTGTCTTTAAACTTCCTCGATCGCGAGTCCATAATATCATATTTTTATCTTTCGCCTTGATAAATTGATTCGCAGCTCTCTCGTGGTTTTCTTTCATATTACGCAGCGTTATCTTAAATTCACCTTCATGGCCAGGTTGCAGCGAAATAATTTTCTGACCACGTTTCTGCCTGGTTTATGACGTGTTCGCTCAATTTTCGAACCAATTTTCCATTGAAACTTGGTATTTTTACAAAAAGATAGACATGGTCTTTATGAATTTTAATCGAAGTTTGAACTTTGCATTTGGCAGTTGATTAAAACACTTTACAGAATTGTTAAACTTGAAGTTTATATGTTTATAATTTTTGAATATTACAGTTTTCAAAAATTAAAAATATTTTATGAATACATTTTGACAAATTCATAGACTTCTATCGAGAAATATTTTCTTTAATTCAATGTCAATTTGTTTATGATAATCACTGTAAAGATATGGTAATAATTTTTATATTTACAGTTATTTTATTGTTAACGTTGTTACATCTTACAACGAGATTTTCAACCCAATACCTGATAATAAAATAATAAATACAAATAAATTAAAATATAGTAACGTGATAACAAAAATGTTAATAAATAAATCAATGCAATAATAGTAATTTTGATATTAAGAAATACAAGTAATAATGAAGTAGAATAATTGGCAAAAGTAAAATAAAGTGATAATAAAGTAATGCACGAATAAAAATAATAAAACGAATAAAATGATTCTCGAAAATTAGGAAAGCTTTATAATTTTTAATACCTTCCTTTGGTAATATCTTACGAGGCATAATTTATTACAATTATCAATAACATTCAATTGAACTAGCTTCTTGTAGTTGAAAAAGAGATAATAATCCTAAGATAAATCTTAATTGAACTACGATCACATTAAAATCTCAAAAATAAACAGTAAACTGCTAACAAGGAAAAAATATAAGATTCCGTGTGTTAATAAAAAATTATGACCCTATTATAAGAAATATAAACTAGTTATAAGATAACATAAACTAGGTATATAAATTTTATATAAGCTGCACGCTGATATAATTTAATAAACTCCATACAACACTGAAATATGCTTTGGTGCAATAAAACAGCCATTTTACTTTGCTTCAGATCTAGTTAGAACCTAAAATTTACGAGCTTTGAAACCCACTACCTAGTTACGATATGCGATGCGTTATATTTAATATTCAAATTTCTAAACGAACTTCCATAAACACGCCGTATATCCTAGCTCGAACGAGAGCGGAAATAAATCAATTTTATCGAAGCATCGCATTTATCACGACAAAGGTACATTTGCCGATGTAAGTTGAATTATTAGTGGGCGAACGCGTATAACCCAGTATATGAATATTAAAACACATATGATTCCGGATTTCGGTAATTAATGACGATGATACCGATGAATCATTTTCTTCGAGCCGATAAAAAATGACTCCGTTTTGTTCGCAACCCAGCTACGAGCAAACGATGTACAAACATTCTGATAAAGGGAAAATTCAAGTCTTCTCGCTGCATTCCGAATCGTAAAGCAACGTTCGTATGGTGAATTTAATCTCGGTAACGAACGATGTACGTAACATTTGTCAGATTTACGATGAGAGTTAGTCGAATTTTGCTTTTTAATAGGAAATTGGGGCATAATTTGTAGCTTGGACCTTGTATTTTATTAAATACTTTGTATAACTCTCGACTAGACGGTGTGACATTGTTGGATTTTTGGTATTTTTCTGACCCAGGGATTGGTAACGCGAAATTAGAAAGTAATCTGATAACTTTCAAGAATTTTTGATCGTTTGATCTATGATTTAATTATGGAAAGCTAGTTTGAGTTAGTTATTATATATTTATATTTGGATTAGAATCAAATTAAAAGAACTTTTAGAGGATTTACAGAAATTTTATGTAAAGGGTGTTCATTGCCAAATATAAATGAAATTGTACAAAAATAAAATAGCTCATCTCATAAACGAACTAGGCTCATTGTTGTAATATAAATAAATAAATATACTATGCAGAATACTGAATTTTCAAAATTTTAATTGTTTATAGTTGAAGTCGACGATTGAGGTCAAATAATAATTTATTACTAATGAAATTAAAGTGCGGTACTCTTTGTGGTAAGTCAACCATTCGTGACTACGAATCTTCTTTTAGTAGAAAGGTTGCATTTTTTGAGTTCTACTCTAAGCTAGTGTAATGAAGTTTATTGTACGAGGGTATTGTACGAGTTTACATTATGTGTTA
>NIJG01000059.1:3112809-3131335 GCA_002201625.1 Euglossa dilemma | reverse complement strand
AACATTAGTCTTTAGTAAATATAAATATGAAATATTATCTATAATGAAAAATTCTAATAACTTTCAATCGACTACAACTCACTTTTCTTTTAGTATTACCACTTGACATGTCGTTGACGAAATAACGCACGCATGCACGTATGCGCGCGATGTAACTTTTTATTTTGACCAATTAACATTCCTTATTAAATTACATAAACTATAAAATATTATAATATGAAAATATTAAAACAATATTAACATAGAATATAAATTTAATTCTAAATTAATAAATAATATGGTAATTTCTTTAAATTTAAGTTGAATATTTCGTATCTTACAGAGTCTATAAAGTAATTCCAGTTAATCAATGATTATCTAATTTCGATTTCCCGTCGATTAAATTATATTCATTATGACCTCGAAACTAAATCGCAACCAAAATAATAATTACACATTGATGACATAGGCAAAGAATTCAGACCTATATTGTGAGAAACATCTGACCCAAAATTTCACAGCGTACCTCTGAATTTCCACAGACAAAGTAAAACTCTTCAGCGGCAAATCCGAAATTCCATTCTCACGTTTCAAGTCTCCACTCCGCGAACTACACTCTAATTACATAACTAAATCCTTGAAGTAGCGATCGTGGCGCTAGAGGAGCGTGCGATAAACTTCCGTTCGCTGAGATCCAACGTGATTATCGTTAATTTAAAAAGCATCGATTTCAGCTCAGTAACGAAATTCATTAATTAAGACTAACGACAGCCGGCGCGCGGTGGTAGCCGGGCGTTCGTTCACGGAAAACATCCTACGAATACGTCTAATAGTCAGTGGGTGATCCAATAACCGTAAAGTTCTCTCTGCACTCTGTGGAATTAGAAAGCGTCAGAGCATACCCTTGGATAAGTACAAGAGAGCTTCTAAAGGCTCGCCGATGCAACTAATGCAACCTCTGGAGATAACGAAGGTGAGGATTTCTCTTGGTCTGTATACACGCTTGTAGCTCGATAGCAGCGTTTAGCGTTAACTTTGATACCGAGCGTGTGCTATGTACACGATGGGATTAGGCGATCTTCTCAGCTCGTGAGCGGGCACGGGAAAAGCATGTACGGTTATCGTATCACGATGTCGTTAAAAGAACGCGATGACGGTACTAAAATCTTCGGTTTATCGCGAAACAATGAAACATTCGGGGAGAATGTGCGGTAGCCTAATCGCCTGGATAGTTTTCCTTCCGAACCTTTTCTTCGGGGTTGTCGTTTCACCCGTAACTAAATTTATGGTTCCACGGCTACCGGTATAGTCCCAAATTGGGAAACTTACCCTGCGGCCCTCGAACTCGGGATACGTGTCGATTAAGGCACATTTCGGGGAGAGTGACACAAGCCGATAGGATGAGGTGTAACTAGCAACAAACTAGCTTAGGTTTACACTATATACCTTGCAAAAATGCTGGCAGGTATACCTGAATATGCTTTATAAAATTGAAGACTTTGTACTTTATATTTTGTTTAATATCTCTTTTTAGTTATTTCTTGTATGTTGTGCGATATTTTTATGTATTTCTTGAATAATATAGACAGTGTTAGTCTCTGTCACGTTGAATATATAAAAATATTCAGAAATATAGAATCGTGCATACACCTGCTTTTAACAATGATTGAACTATGATTGTCATGCGGTAGACAATACGTTCATAAACATTTGTAAATATATAAATAAATATATGTATACACACTTTATATACCACATCACAAGGTGTAGCGACTAGTGATACATTTTAATTAATCCGTAATGAAAATTTTGCACAGTTATACTGTCTTAAAACACTCTATAAAAATTATATCGAATCGAACGTACACAAAGAAGAACACGAATTTAAAGAATAACAGGAGTCCAAGAAGGAACAAGAACTCAAGAAATAACGCAAACACAGAGAGGGACACTAAAGGAACAACTCGAATCGAAGAAATAATACGAGTTCAAAAAGTAATACGAGCATAAAAAGTAATACGAGCACAAAAAGTAATACGAACCTGAGGAACAGCACGAATTCAAGAAATAACACGAACCGAAGGAATAATTCGAGTCCAAGGAGTAATACGAATCAAAGAAATAACGTGATTCGAAAGAGTAATACGAATCCAAGGAGTAATATGAATCAAAGAAATAACGTGATTCCATGGAGTAATACGAACCCAAGAAGTAATACGAATCTAAGAAATAACACGAATCCAAGGAACAACACGAGTCCAAGGAATAATACGAATCAAAGAAAGAACATGATCGCAAGGAGTAATACGAATCCAAGGAGTAATACGAATCAAAGAAATAACATGATTCGAAGGAGTAATACGAACCCAAGAAGTAATACGAATCTAAGAAATAACAAGAATCCAAGGAACAACACGAGTCCAAGGAATAATACGAATCAAAGAAAGAACATGATCTCGAGGAGTAATACGAATCAAAGAAATAACATGATTCAAAGGAGTAATACGAACCCAAGGAGTAATACGAATCAAAAAAATAACATGATTCCAAGGAGTAATACGAAACCAAGAAGTAATACGAATCTAAGAAATAACAAGAATCCAAGGAACAACACGAGTTCAAGGAATAATACGAACCAGACAAAAAACATGATCCCGAGGAGTAATACGAATCAAAGAAATAACATGATTCAAAGGAGTAATACGAACCCAAGGAGCAATACGAATCAAAGAAATAACATGATCCCAAGGAGTAATACGAACCGAAGAAGTAATACGAATCTAAGAAATAACACGAATCCAAGGAACAACACGAGTTCAAGGAATAATACGAATCAAAGAAAGAATATGATCCCAAAGAGTAATACGAATCCAAGAAGTAATACGACTCCAAGAAATAATACGAACTCACGGAATAACACGAGACCAAGGAATAACGCAATCCAAAGGAATAATAAGAATTCATGGAATTTTTTCCATTTCTAACGACTTTAGAATTTCACATGTTAAATAAAAACTAAGATAAAATTTATCCAACATTGGTAAAAATAGTGCAAGGCGTAAGAAGGACGTAATCACTGTCTAGACAACTGCTAGGATGGTAACTGCAATAACGAAACGAAAGAAGCAGGCAGTCAGCAGTGTTTGGTCCCTTGACAGAAGAGAAAACGAGAGCTAGTTCTGCTAATCGGCTAGATTCGTGTAGCGCATCGATTGGAGTGAAACGTACGCGATTGAGGGATATCCTGGCACGAAGCACTTGGGAATTACTTTGGAATGGATGTAACGAGAGTAACGTCGCGTTGGTCTGGTAACTTGTACGCGATCAGTTGAAACTTTGGACTCCGTGACACACGTGTGTGTACAGGTTCGAGAAGTCTCCAGGGTTATTCGCAGTTTAGGGTGCACCTAACGAGTAAAAACCCAGACATCCGAAACGCGAGGGGAAACTTACCCTCTTTCAATCGAGTCGCTGATTCCGGGAACCGTTTTTAAACTTCGAGTGATTTCTAAGACGGTTTCTAAAACTCGAGTTGGTCCATGGAAATATTATTACGTTAGGAAATTTTGACAGTTAGTTTGACGAATTTCATTTATTATTATCTAGTAATATTCGTTATTTCCTTACTTATTTTTTATAGAACGAGTCATTAACACGAGTTAGTAACAGAAAGAGAATACATTAATTTGTGTATGTACAATGAAGAAAAAGAAGGAAGATAAATGTTACGATAGCATAAAGTGAAAAATGATTTTGTTGTATGATTATCTTCGTGTTTTTAATGTTTATATTGTCAATTGAATATTGAAAAGAGCTATCAACTGATATGACAACCTTATTTGTTTATATTCAAACTATTTAATATTTTCCTACGTCTAAATACAGTGAAAGAAACACAATTAAATTGTATTTTGAGTTATTTAGATTTGAAGAGAGTAAGCAGTAAAATTTTGCCGAACTTATTTATAAAAATGCGCATATTAAAACAGTCGTACCATTTCTTACTATTAACAGTAATTTTTAATACCTACATAAATCATAAAATCGTTCAGAATATGTATTTGTTTATATGTACGAAGTACGTAAAACACGTGTATTGCAATAAAAAATGTTATGGCAATAAATTGGTGAATGTTGATACATGCTAACTGTAACATCTGAACGCTGTTCAAGTTAGATTCCATGGCTTCACTATACCATACTTATCATCCGCAAGGTTTTTCCAAATTCGTGTTGTTCTCAACACGTTCACCTGTTGTTCTCAAAATTGACTCAAAATTAACAGTAGCTAAAATTTTAGTTGCATTTATTCTAGATGTAAATTTATCGTTTTGCAAAATTTCATTAAAATTATCGAGGGTCGCTTCTGAAGCTCTTTTTGTTATAAATAAGATATTCCAACCGATTTGGTAATTTCACTTATTCAATAATAATCGAAAGTGGAACTAATTCGCATAATAGTTAGATTTACAATTAAGATGCAACACAGTGCGAACATTGTGTCCGGTTATATCAATTTCTAAAATTGTCGGATCGATCAAAGAACTGAATCGTTTACACAATTTGTAACAAATTAGAATTGGACAGCAGTCAATTACAGTAAGTAATCATAATAATCGTAGTCATTAATCATACAGTCACCGTATGAAATAATCAAGTGATCTTGGACATCTGTTGCAATCGGTGTTCATTAATCAGTAATTTGTAGTCACTTGAACAATTATAGCAGGATATAGTAATAAAACCGAGTGTACAGTAAAATATGATGTTGAAAGATTGTTATATCATGTTATATTAAAAGCAACGAAATAGATTTGTCTCTTTATCAAGAATACACGTATATCTAAATATGCAAAAATATATAAAAACAATAATTGTATTTGTAAAAATAATATTCACAACATCGTTTATCCTTTAATTTCAAATTAATTACAGATTAAATTATAATCAAGAACATACTCATTACATGGTCAATTACTTTCGAATGGATCATAACTGATTACAATGATTCTGATTGCCACCATTAATCACTAATGAATGATTTTCCTTTGATTATTTCATCAGTAATCACGATTATCAACATCATTTAACATTAACCATAATTCTCAATTGTTAATCAGATTATGCTTTACTCAAATCTGGTACAAATTTACTGATTTACTAACACGCTCTTGCTATGGAACGATAACCGTAGACACGTAAGAAATTTTAATATTGCAATTGAGTCTACGATAGACGCAATATTCGACTCAATGCGTAATAATAGCTTTCTACTTCAACCGAGAGTATACTACAAGGTTTAAAGCAAAGTATATAATGACGAAAGAGTAAAACTGTTGGTTGCCTGCAGGAGACTGCAGCAGATTGCAGAAGACTGTCTTTTATTACGTAGTATCGTAGGCTTAAGGAGCCTAAACGAAAAGAGCCATGAAAGAGAAAGCGAGAGAAAGCGAATGGGCTGGACGAAAGCCAAAGCCATCGAAGAAACGTTCGTCGACGAAGCTTACTGATGGTTCTGCAATATTTTTCGCGACCAAAGAAGCGCAGGCAGCTTTTAAGCACAATTAGAGTGTAACGATTAGATACACATTTCAATTCTCGAAACATCGAGTATTTGATAGCCTAGAAATGTTCTAGAACTGATTGGGAATTGTACGGGGATACATGTCGCGGAACACGATTATGAAAAGGTTAGAACCGTCGTTCCACGACACGTCCACAGCAAAGCCAAAGGACGATCAGGTGCGTATTTATAAAAGATAGGCTTCTGATCGTCAAGGCAGTCAATCCGAATCATATCCTAAAAGATAAGCGAAGGGCGATCCCATTTCGAGAATGATACAAGAAGCTTCGTATCGAGAAATTGTTTTCTGTTGTCTTTTCGTTTTATAAATAAGTTATAATATCGATAGCAGAGCCGAAGAGGGGATGATTCTACACGAAGAAGACAAATTGAAGGTAAAAAATAAAATTTGTTCATTCGAAGCTTCGTTATCGAGAAAATCGACTTTGAATATTCAGCGAGTACGCGTGCACTTAACTTTGGCTTCTAGATCTATTTTAGGTTTTTACGAATCGCGATATGACTAGGAATGGACTGAAGAAGGAATATTGTATTTACAAAGAGCACGTGTATATGGCATCTAACGTCTGAAATTAAAGGATGACGGATGATTACTATCCGTTGTCTGTTTTGCGAGAATGATACAAAATATAGAGTTCATATAATAGCTTATGGTAGAGCTAAGTGTTTTGTTATTGGTTGATATAACTAGTGAGAATTTACGATTTTGAGAATTAAGAATAGAATTTGCAAATAATTTTTGGGAAAGCGAGCTGAATTATTGTTACATAGTTGACGCATATAGTGGTCAAATGTCGATGTCCCATTGAGCTTTACCTAGGGTATAGATTCGACAATAGGGGATATTCATTGTGAATATACACACAACACGCAACTATGCACCTTAAATCTTCAAGTGCTTCATCTTATTTTAACATAACACCACATTAAACACTTTATTTTGTAAAATAACTATCGGGACACGTCCAACAAGGTACGTCTCCGTGAATTTAATTTTAAAATGTGTACGGACGAATGATGGCACAATTGATAATGTGTGTGATTTTAAACGTGCGAGTGAAAGATCTATTGTAGAACATATGGCATGCAACGGTTGTTATGGAAAAGTTAGTTTAGTTACAAACAGTCCTTCGTTATGTAAAGAAGTAATGAGGAAGAGAACGAGAGATTGTGTGAGACAAAATTATATATCTCGTTACCGTTTATTATTCTTTTATGCATTCTTAACCCTAGATTCATAAACTATATTTACGGTTACATGTGTTCATAAACATATGTCTCTGATACACCTTACCTTTAAGGTCACCTAATTTAAGTATTACGGGAGATATTAATAAAAGTCTACAAATATTAGTTAGAAACAACTTTTATTGACAATTTAAACATGAAAAAGAAATTGAAAAAATCAATCTGAGCATTCTAAGCACAAACTACTGCGATGTTCCATACACATGCTGTAAGAGTTCTTTTAGTTGAGGGTGTATGAGAGACGTGTGTTTATGAATCTAGAATTATGTGAATTTAGTGAATTTGTTAGACAAATAAATCAATTAATTTACTTACAGTTCCTTGTCGACGAATTTGGCGAATTTGGAAAGAAATTCTCTCAAATTCTGAACCTTCCAGATCACATCATAAACATTTTACACCTGTTCCAAGCTTAAGCAACTCGCGCTTAGAATCTATACTACACTCGTTCCACTAGCTCGAGAAATTTCCCTGCTGCGGTCCAATCAAAAGCCTCGGTTTCTCAGAAGCGATTTCCGTAGAATGTAAAAATTCGAAAATGCCTCTGAAACGAGATGAACCGACGCAATCTCGCGATTGTAACGCGAGGCAGAGGCGATCGTCTTGGCGGGCAAATAGGCGCAGCGAGCGAGACCAGTGGGAAGATCGATCTTCATTTTTCAGAGCGTATTTGCTTGCTGCCAAATGGAAGCTCATTAGCTCGCCGCCAAGCAACGTGTTGCCTTTCGCTTTCTTTTCCACCTCTGAGCTTCCCGGTGGCTGCTGCCACCGCCACGGTGTCGAGTGTTTTATTTCGCAGAAGAGATCAGCATTGTTACGGAAGTGCTGCACGTCTCGTCCTCTCCTTCAGCCGACTTATGCCTTTTCAGACTATTGCCGGCGGTTCCCTTTTGTTTTTCCCTTATTCCCTGCCTGCTTTCCTCCTTTCTTTTTTCATCGCATTACCTTCCCTTCGCCTGTTTTATTTATAGCGAAACCTCGAAGGCTGCAGTCCAATTTCGAATTCTTCCGGGTGCATCAATGTAATGGGAATAATGCGTACTCTCGAGCAGAATTTCCTCAGCCAGACGTGCAAATTGAAATGATATTGTTCGGTTATATGTATATACGTATATCGACTTATCAGTAGTCAGATGGAATTGAATAAGGGAATTTCGTTTGCGTATTTTGTTTAGGTATTGCGGGTATCGCGGGCTAACGAGCCATAAGGAAGGAAATAGTATCAAGAACGATATCAAAGCGATTAGGTGTGTGATCTTGGGGTAACACAGTATTATATGTTGAATTTTCACTTCAGATACTTTTGTGGGGTATTAAACGCGTTTATGTGTATGCGAGGTCTGCGAAAATAGTAAATAATTTGGTAGAAGGTACTGTGGGGCCATATTCCAAACGTCTCAAGGCTGAAAGCAAATTCTGATGCCGCGAGCCCAATTCCAACGCGCTAAAGTAAGACCCACGTCCAATTATCCGTAGCAGACGTCTGAACTTAAAAACTAAAAAAAGCCGTATTTCACGCTCGATCTCTGGCTTCCACAGATGTATAAAAGCCTGACTTAAAGAATAAACGTCAGTCTGAATCCTACAGTTTGACACTGAAACTCTGTCTCTTTATGTTAAACTTCGTATTTCTTGGTACGACTTGCGTTACATTTAACCATCGGTTATAGGTTATACATGTAGGAATATAATAAAATCGAGTGCGATGAGTAGAAGTCTAGGTATGCGTTTTAAGTGTCTGAAGAATGAGAGGGAAAAGCTCTATATGAAAGGAGACAGAATGAAAAGTTTAAATAGAAGGACAAAGGCAAAGGCTCCGTTTCAGTTTAGGTTCAGTTTTAAATTAGAATCAGTCAGTTTGGAGTCAGTTTAGAGTCCGTTTAAGGACAGTTTTAAGCAAGAGTTTTTTAAGTTGGAGTTGAGATATTACGTTAAAGGCAGAACAGTTAGAAGTCAGTTATGAGAATAAAGGGTCGAGTGAGGTCGTGGTCGATCGGAAAAGCGTTCATAGTTTCTAATTCATTAAGTTGTTATTTTATTAATAAAGATTCCACAAAGAAGACGCAATACCATTCAAGTGCAGTTCCTCCCTCAAAATAATGATTTTACATACGTGATTCCTATACTTGTAATTATTATACTAAATCACGGTATCTTTAGACGCATGGAAGTATGTGTACTCTTGAACTCCCTCGGCAAATTCACGAGTCTTTATTTGACGATACGTCGTCGCAATTTAAGATTTTCTTTTATCAAGGGATTTCTCGATGGCAATACAATGAAGTATACACAGAAATAAGGTACATAATGTTTGGCGTGTCGCAAGGGAGCGTACTGAACCTTCTGCTGTATATACTGTGGGTATGCTGGTAACCTATGACAATTTGTGTGTCACATTTGCTGTTGGAGCAACAAAAATAGCTGTAAATAAGGATGTTAAATATTGAAATATATATTACGATCATTTGATCATTCGTGTCCCATCTAACTCGAGCATTTGAAATACCTCGCTTGCTTTTTATGATAGAGAAAATATCAAAGGAAAACGTTGGTTCAGAGAGTCAAATATTATATTATCATAGACAAAATAATTTATTCAAGGTTATACTTTTTGAGATTTCAAGGTCTTCGATTTTTATTTAAATACAATGATATATTAAATTGTTCGAAAAGTAATTTCGTTTTTTCCCAACAGAGGATCTAATTATATTTTTTCAAAACCAACTTCACACTTAAGCCGCATAAGAAAAAAGAAAAGGAAATGACTTTCCGAACAACCCAATATTTTTATTATCGCTATATGATAACCATGGTCAACACGAATCCAACGATCTGCGATATTATAACCTTCGTGTGACCTTGAATACGAAAAGTTCGACGACTTCACCCCATATATTTTTATATTTCATTGGGTTTTCAGTGCACCAATAATGCCTGTATGCGTATGTTACATATATACTCGCATAGTATGTTCAGTCCTTAATAAGACAGAAGAATGTTAACTATAATTTACATGTCTTTCAACAAATTATACTTGTGTATGTAAAAAATCGCTGCGACAAAACGATATATACAAATACCAAACAGATGAATGAGATTTTGTTTTTTGAAAGTGGAGAAGGCTTCTTATATATTTGTATACCACGATTCTGGACGCAAAAACTGCTTATCATCTTAGGTGTATGAAATAAAAAAATAAAAAGTATCGATTTTTACTATTTTTAGGAAAATATTGTTGGATAATTGTTTACTAATCTATAGATGTTATCAATTAGATAAACTTCACATCGGCTAGTTTTCTCTTTTTATCCCTTACTCATCCTTATCACCTTGTTGGTCATTCAAACCCTAATCGTCCTTGCATCATCCTCTTCTAACTTTTGATGTACAGTCAACTTTCACTTATTTCATAATACAGGTATAAATATTGCCTATCGTCCCAAAATTAAGGGATTCCTTCTTGTAATAGTCAGTTCGCATCGTTATATATTTGTAATGATAATGAAAAGTCTTGGAATACAATATTTTGAAGACAGTAATTCTGTTTCAAAATCTTTGTCAACTGCTTTGAACAGTATTAACCCTTTGCACTAGAAAGGTGACTTTTAGTCTCTATTTGGTCGACGTACAGTTCTCTAACAAAGTCTTTGAAATGGTGGTTTAACCCTTTGCACCCGACAATTTCTTCGTTACAGAAAAATAGAAACTTGAGACTTTCAGTCGTAATTTTGATGTAATATTAAGTCATCCCGTAAGTTCGTTCCGCGACACTATTTACATTTTTCGTCGCATTTTATAAACTATATCGATGATTAACGACTTTACCAACAAATAGGAAGAAGTCGAACAAAAGGGCGACTGCATTTTTCCTTAATATTTAAAGGTTTATTCGACTTTTAATTTCGAATTTTAAATAGTTTTTGTTAAATAGTAAAAGTAAAAACCGGCACGAACTCATGCGATGACCTAATATTAAATTTGATGTATCAATTAACATCGATCTTTAGAATCCGATTAAAGGATGACCGAGGCTTGCTTCTTGAGTGAAGAGGGTAAATCTTTCTCTGTAAAGTTTAATTTATAATCAAACGAGTTTTTCTTAAGAAGTTACTCGGAAAACACTGAAAATTATATAGCACGCTATTATTTCGTACCGTACTGTATATACCTTGTTTACGAATGTTAACCATTACGAAAAGGTGCATTTGTTACTCGGTTCTCGATGAATTCCCGTGTTCTTTTGTATCCTCTCTTCTCGCCACGGTGATACACGCGAACAGGAACTTCACCGAATCCTCACCTCCGGCGTAAAGGGGTGGAAATTTCACCTGCAGACACGATTTCGCGGTTTCCTCTCTCTTTCTTCGTTCCTTCGGCCGGTGGAGTGGCCGAGCCCTTCATTAAAGTTTCCACCGCCCGCTTTTGTAGTTTTCAACCGGCACACCCACGAAACTCTCCACTTTCAGCCGGCCACATTTCCCCTCCTGGTACCATCGACGCGAGGGTGATAAAATAAAATAGCCGACGCTGCGGCAACGGCGGAACGGGCTCTTTAAATTGCACCCAATTCCGTTGTAGGTGACTCTATCGGAGTGCACCGGAATTCCAAATGAAACGTCAACGTACGCTCTGCGGTTTTATCAGATTAGATGTTAGACCTATTCCACTGCCGGGTTAAATATGGCCCTTGAATCACCCGGCGATTGGGATCGTTCGACTCGGATTATTCGGGAATCTATGTCGTCGAGAGATCTTCAGGGAGATATAATTCTTCAGCGAATGAACGGTGCGTTAGGGAACTTTTATCTTTGTTTCATGGCGAGGATTTCATTCTGCTAGTTCGGTAGCTTCTCCTTCGACGATTTCTTCCATTTCGTACCACTATCAGCTGGTGCCAATCGTTCCTTTAATACAGATGTTTTATTAAAAAGATTATGACTTTGACGAAGTTTTGTGAAGGTAATATTTTTCGAAATTTATAGAATATATATAGGATCGTTTTTTCGAGGAATTGACTTAACACTTTGACTGCCATTTTTGTCATATATGACCGGCTATGGTGTCTTCTGCGACGCCATGGTAGTCATTGATCATCGTAGCGTTTGAACGTTTTAAAATTGTAAAAATTGAATTAAATGTAACAGTTAGTGTATTTCAAATATAGCTGCTAAATAGAAGATACTTTAAAATGAAAAGTGCCACATTGAACAATTAAAAATTAAAAATTAACAATTAAAAATTAAAAATTTTTTTTGTCATTGATTAAGAATGTTTCATTATATGCTGTAAATAATAAAAATACATCCGTGGAGTCCTGAGCGAAGCTCGTAATTTCGGCGTGGTAATCAAAGTGTTAAATAATATTGCAATTTTCTGGTGGAATACGATAACTTTATTAAAACAATGACAGCGAAATAGATTAGAAACTATACATGCGTGTTCTACGAGTTCACGATCTCACTCGTCCCTCTATTCTTACAACTGACTAATGTAAAACTGAAACTGACTTAAAATTCTTATTTCAGAAACTGAACAGAAATTGAAAATGAACTAACAACTCAAGCTAAGACTAACTTACAACTGTCCTGGCTTTCATTCTTGCACTTCTATTTAAATCTGTCATTCTGTCTTCTTTCATATATATTTTCTCTTTTACGCATTTTCCATATATTCTGGTCCTTGAGTGGACCAGGTACTTGAGACACTCAGGACGTATACCTAAACTTTTACGCATCTCTATTGTTCACATCAGAACGCAGACAACGCATCATCAACATCATCAAATCATCGAACTAATAGTAAAGTGTTAACCGCCAACGAGTGCACTTTATTGTGAAACCCTAACCAGTTCAGCGTCTCGACTTTCAAACGCTAACTCATATCGCGATACAACAGGCACCATAACAGTTAGTGCTGTACTCATCTCATTCCTACATATACTACATAAACTTCAGCTTCGATATAGGATAAGATATAGAAATTATTTGCTGAATTATTTATTGTGTTTGTTTGTACTCTTAACGTGCCAACTGTTGAGACGCTGAGCCTCTTGGGTTTATATAATAAAATGCACCGGTTTGAGTTTTACACGTTATTATAGTAAGTTTGATGATTTGGTGATGTTGATAATGCGTTGTCTGCGTTCTGTCGATTATATCCTGATCGTCTTCTCGATATGTTCTGATTGATGTTCGTTTTCGTTCTGATTTGATAGAGTTCGTGATGTTTTCGTTCTGATGTTCGATTGTTCGGATCCGATTTGTTTAATAGTCGGTTCAGTTCTGCTGTTTGATCTTCGATTTAGTTCTGTTGCGATCTGTTTGATAGTCGATTTAGTTTTGTCTCTGGTGTTCGATGTTTGTTGGGGTTCGGTTCGAGTATGTTGTGATTGGTTGTTACAGGATTTGATGGAGGGAAAATAGAGTTTTCTGATTGAATTGTGTGTGTGCCAGAAGGAAGTTTCCTGGAAGAATAAGATGAAGTCACAGGAATTGCCTTTTCTACCGAATTGCCGAATAAAAACTTCAGACATTTCCTCGCTAAACGTTAAAATTCATAGTTCAGCATCACACTTCCGACAAAGGTACAGTACTTTTTGCGTACTGAATATTTATAACTATCAGAAACAAAAAGTGCAAACTTAATTACTTCAAATTTCTTTATTTACTAGACGTTTTAAGCATCAAGATGATGTTACTTGTATTCTCTCTTTTGCCAGGTTCGTTGCTTTGCTATAAAAATAATAATTCATTAAATTACATAGAAATTGGGAAATAGATGCTTCAAAGAATCTAGAATATTATAACACTTTCAATTTATGAAAATATGAGAACCCATTTTTAGCCACTTTTTAGGGTCTTCTAGCCGACTGTGCGTAAAATGGACGGTAAGGCACCTTCTTTGTTGTGTCGCAACAGTGTTCTTAGAGGAATTTATTTCTAGCCCAAAAATTACATGCAAGACCTGATATCATTGTCCGATCAGAAAGAGTATCAAAATACTTTTTGATATAAAATTTCAGTCACTTACAGGAATTATAATAACGTATATATTGCTCGGCGTCTTGAACAGGAATGCACAAAGAACAAACGAATATATTAACTACTAACAGCAAGGGTCATTGACGTCTGTTATGTAGAGATGTTGGTTTTGATTAATAATCGCCATATCCAAGTTGAAATTTTTATTGCCGCTAAACATTACGTGCAGATCTGCCTTACTAAGAATAATTGAATCAAGATAAGAAAAAGAAAGGTAATATAAAATCACGTGTTAAAATATACCTACTCCACACATATTCTACAAGCGAAAATGAAATATCTGAGATAACGTATTATAAATTATAAAACTCGTAATAAAATAGTCGCGCATGTTAAATGCAGAACGATCACAGTTAATGGCAGACATGCGAACGTACGTCGCGGTAATAAGCAGTAAGAAAATAATAATTCGCAATTAGACGAAAGATCGTGACCTGCCTGAAATTGCAAGTTAAATTATGCACCAGACGCAATAGTCGCAACAACGCTCGCTAACACAAATCAGTCGTAACAAGACCCGAAATGCACTCGTGAAACGAGCATGTCCGACGTTGCCTACAACTCCATTGGAGACAAACCAAATCACGCGATTTATTTCGTATTTTCTCTCTGGTATCGTGTGGAGCTTAATAATGCTTAATAATTCGTTTCAAAATTGCCACTGTTGTGGATTTTCTCTATTTAAATTAATGATATATCATTCCCTGCCTTTGTTGGCGTGACTGTTGCGGTGATTGAGTTATAGTATCGCTCGAATAAACGTTTCAATTTCTACGCATTTTAATGTCTTCTATAATTTTCACTAATTATTACAACCGAGTCAGTTTATGTAGCACTGTGGATTTACCTGAATTTATTCTCACGAAAATATGATTTCTGAATTGAAAGACTACAATTAATTATAATATACAAGAATTGAAACAGCCTTTTTAGTACAACTCAAAAATGATAAATTCTGGTGTATGTACTTTGAACTATAGACACTCAAGTGGTCATTCTTAGGTTAATATGTCATTGCTGTGTTCGAAGAACCTCTCTACTGGATGAATGATAGATATTCATTTCGATGTTATGAAATGGTCGAGATTTCTTATATTGTAGTTAATATATTATATCATCTGTTTCTTAAAATTAGCTGAATAAACTCATTAAGAGGCGACAGTATTTATTATTTTATCCATCAATCCCTGGGAGTTACTAGAATATATGTTACTGTAAAAATTTGAAAATTGACGAAGTTTAGGTTTCATTCCTAAATCCTAATATTTACCATAGATAATTGATAAAAATTCAAAGGACGACTTGTAAACGGTTCCATGTCTAGTTAAAAATCCTAGATAAGAAGTAACTACATAGATTGGAACTATGTGATCAAAACGAGATATGAAACGGAATTGTGAAACTAAAATTACTCACTATACATGCAATTAGGATAATTCGTGCTTCTCCGTTTTCTTAAAATGATTCACTGATAAAGAAGGTATAACAGTGAAACGAAATAGTGAAACAAAACGTATTATATCGAAAACCCTGAACACTTTCAGCATTTCACTTTACGTTCCACTTTTGTCTCTAATCAGTCAATTCTCCCTATCGTGACCTAAGAAGTATTATTTAATCCTTAACGAACGAATGCCGCTATACTTGCAACATTATAAATATTCTAAAAAAATCGAATGCCGCCATACACGCAGCATGACGGGATATTTTAGAAAATCTGTTAGGTTGGGCCTTATTTATACATGCAACAATTAAGAGCGATCGGAAATTGTTTTTTGTCTTGCTCTGGAACGCATTCCTCTCATTCCTCTCCGAGGATTGAGCGAAAATACATCGTTTTAAATGCGGTCAATAAAGTTTATTATCGTCATTTTCGGAGGAAGGTGGGAAACACGTAATTATTGCGATACTTGTAGTAAGAAACCTGGTATTCACATTGGGGACTGTTGGGAGAAGTACCACACCCAAAAAAAATATAAGTAATTTTGTATAAATATATCGTTAATCTATAAAAAATAAATTTATAAATGTATACAAATCTATACATTACATACACGCATCTATTTGTTTATTTCAATTCCTATTATTTTTCTGAAATTTTCACTTCAGTATTCTTTTGTACGGATATATCTGTTCATATACTACCTATTATTACTGTAAGTTTTCATAAAATCAAATAAAGCGATATTAATTATGCATCTTTTCTCGCTCTGGAAATGAAGCACTTAATTTCCTAAAAATCCGTCGACTTACTGGTCATAGTATTAGAAAAATGCGCTCGTTCGTTAAGGGTTAAGAAATATAGCATTTCATACCAGAAAAAAGGACGTGGATTGTCTTCAAATTTTATGATTGGAGAAATAATCTGAGTTATACCTATAAGTTCCTTTATAGGTAACAAATAGCATGAGCCCCAGGAAGCAATGTTTGTCATTATCAGATACGAGTTATACCGATATTGGATATTATATTTGATATCTCAGATTCAAAATCGTTACTGTTTCCTGTTTCATCGAATTCTTATGTCACATTCACACCATTGTTCGCTGACGGTGTGAACTTCCTTGCGAACAGGAAGCGAAGAGAGAACAGTGTTCGTTCAAGAGGCGGTGTATACGTCTAATTTCTTTAATTCTTGGAATAGAAGATCAAAAAGGATCGAGAAGCGTTTCAAAAGGTAGTCCGATTTCAGACTGCATTTCAGATCACCGTTTCAAAAGGTAGTCAAGACTTTTTCTTGTTGCTCATTAAAAACCAACCTCATTTACTTGTAGCTCACTATAGGCTCTTGTCCAGCTTTTAGTTTTTTAATAAATTTTATCAGAGCCGTGAGATGTATCTGGGATTCTTTAGCAACAGATTTTATCTCCCAGCCTTTTTTATAACAGCTTCAGGGATCTTACGTATAAATTCTATGGAAATGGTGCCTTTCTTCGCCTTTCTTTTTTATGTTCGCATTCTAAAATAACGCTGTACATTTCAATAATGCGAGTTGTTACGGTAACAGGATTGTTTAGTAGAACGTGATAAAGAAAGATTTGTTGCTTTTGTTTTATCCATTAGTAAAATACGATGAAGGAAAATTGGTTGCTTCTTAAGATTAATAATATTTAGTTTTGTTAGTTTATTAGACATCGAATCCTATATTTAATTGATTACAAGTTTTAAATAATATAATAATTCTATGAGTCTGTTGAATATATTTAATAAAAATTTCCTGTACGAAAATGATTAGATATAGAATACTAAACAATAAGTCTTTAATTTGTTTACCTAGATAAGGTTAAGATAGACGCTATTAATTTTTACTGAATTTAGAAGTACCGATTATGTAAAATCTAATGAGATGATATAATTTTTACAGTGTGTCAGTAAATAAATCTCATGAATTTTTACGAGGTGATATAATTTTAACATACATGTGGAAAACAAATAACATTTCCTTCACTTTATTTGAAGACATAAAATTTGTTATTAGAATAATTAAAAATAATTTACATCTGCTCGTTGATGAAAGAAATTAATAATAAGGAAAAAGGTTAACATGAAAGAAACAAGAAATTTATAAATTCTAATTTAAAACATTTTTCAAATTCCAGAGATAAAAATATTGTGCATTTTTAAAATTTCAAAAACTGAAATATCTTTAATTTTTAAAACATTGAAAACAGTGGACATTTCGCTCTTCTGTGCAATGTATTTTTAATAAGAGACAATGAAATTCGTCGAAGTCGGTATGATAATAAAATTACGTAATAATGAAGTGATATTTTTTAGTCAATTAACTGGGATTTGTGAATAAGTGCCCGACTATTGATAAAATCGATTCTAAAGAGAAAATACTTCAAATGGTTCTCAATATAGCGAACAAAGAAGATTACAATGGTCGTAAGAAGAAAGCCAGGAGAAAACTGTCTACCACCACAAGTAATATACGAAAGCTTCTTGAATTCAGTAAATCTTACATTATCAAAGATAAAACGCTTTAGAATAAAATGCTATATAAAAGCAAGTATAAAGTTAATAGTTTTTACTTAAACGACGAATCTAGACTTTGAAGAAAAGCAAAGACAGTGGCATATTATAATTCATATTCAATGATTTTATCTGGAAATAACTGAACTGTATGTATGAGTGTAATAACAGCTAAAAATTTGAAATTTATTCGTAAAATTATTTATCAAAGTGTTGATGTTTGATATTTTTTAAGAGAATTTAAATCGCATTATGCAGATTAAGTATGGAAATATCATTTATCTTTGAATATGAAGATGACTTAAGAAACGACTTAGGAAGTATTCTGAACATAGCGTTAGGTCGTTCAGTTAGATTAAAAATAAAATAATATTATTACAAAATGTTATATGAATAATACAATTAAGGGAAATAAAAAATTTTTTAAGGAAACAAATTAGTAAACGTAAACATGAAATGTAAAATACTATGCGACGGAAACACTGTAAAATAAAGTATTATTAATAAATTAATCAGTTTGCAAATGAAATAATATTATTTATATTATCTATCTATCTAATAAAGTATTATTAGTAAATTAATCAGTTTCCAAATGAAATAATGTTATTTATTATTATCTACCTATCTAATAATATCTATCTATTAATAATACTATTTTAATAATAGTATTTATGCTGATTCCATTTTTGTATTTATCAAT
>NIJG01000059.1:3092140-3104872 GCA_002201625.1 Euglossa dilemma | reverse complement strand
CTTTATTTGCTTACAAAAAATTTTAGTTATATGTTAATGAAGTATAATATAAGTATGAGATAAATTAACAAATTAGAATTGTATTATAGATGATCGAGTGCTCCTTAACAATATTTCTTATAAATATTATTGACAAATTTTGAAAATTACGTAAATGTGATAATAGCAGCTACATATAAATCTATCACTGCAAATAGACGTTTCCAAAGTGATATCTCTGATAATGAATAAAACTTTTATGCTAAATTAAGACAAATGCGAATTTCATGGAAGTCACGTATTTGTAGGCTCATTTTTTTTTTTTAAAGATACGTTTAAATTTCTTTTAAATGATTATTGTACGTTGTCATAATAGCTCCGTAGGAAATTAACACGTCAACTGCCGCACAAATTTTGGGTGTCTCATTCAGGGTGTCGGAACGCTGTCGCTTGTTCCAGTATGATAAATTGGAATGTGCATATACGAAGAACGCTTTATTAAAAGATAAAAGTTTTTAATGCTGCATTTAGGATTTTATATTGTTCCGCTAAAAGTGTTGGATATTTCACGAGTATGATTATTCGTTTAATTGAAATATTTTCGTTAATTCTAGCATTGTGGACTGCTTCGTTGACTCCATAACAGTCTACGTGTTATATTTGTCAAATTATAAAATAGAAATATACGTACGTTTTATTTGTTTGAAATTCTTATATGAAGCTATCAGATCAACTGAATTAACAAAACTAAAAATGACAATTCTATTCGATACATTTATTTTATATTTCATAATGATAATTTATATAGAAAATATTTATTCCTGTCATTTCTTTGTTGAATTCTACATTGACTGCTTCGTTAACTCCATAACAGTCTACGTGTTATATTTGTCAAATTATAAAATAGAAATATACGTACGTTTTATTTGTTTGAAATTCTTATATGAAGCTATCAGATCAACTGAATTAACAAAATTAAAAATGACAATTCTATTCGATACATTTATTTTATATTTCATAATGATAATTTATATAGAAAATATTTATTCCTGTCATTTCTTTGTTGAATTCTACATTTGTTGCTTTTTATATTTTCTTTGATTCCTTGGCACAATCCTGTAACTGGATTCCATACGATCAGATTGGAATAATTACAGTTTTGTAGAGTAACAGTTTATTTTTGTTAGAATAGGTGATAATAATAGGTGAACAATAGGTGACAATAATTTATAAATGGTTCGCAATCTGATGAGAAGGTTTATCCTATGAGAGAACAAAACTCAAATTTGCGAGTTGTCAACAATAGACGTTCACTGTCGGACGAGCTACCATCAGTTATTTTACAAAATAAAGCATTTAATTTTTGTTACCATACGGCGAGTTTTATACTCCCCATGCTTTAGTTTTATCCGGCTTCTTTTTGTAATTCGACAACTTTCAAGGATCAACGGTAATTTATAACTAACCTAAGAAGCTAGTTTATTTTACATAGCTTTAATTTCTCCTATTTCTTTTTTACTGTGCGGTAATTTCTTCGGGTTAATCTTTTATCGAAATGGATTCCTAGGTAGCTAGATAGATTCGTTAGTGATGAAACGTTGCTCAAGGACCTACACGTAAACATGCCCGAGAATACGTCAGCCAATTCGTAAAATCACGTAATTCGAATCTCCAAAAACACCTTAACGACTTGGCAAACAAACTTACCGAGACAAAGGAAGCGTAAGAAGGCTTAAGAGGCTCAATCCTAATGACCTAGTTAAAGATTAATTATACTAAAATGGTAAACTGAAGAGAAAGAGACATTTCACACTTCGTGTTAAACTAGTTTATCTAATCTATTGAAACATGCATCGTCTGTTCTAGTTATACGTATTAAATATATATAATAAAGAGAAAAACTTTCTTCGGTTATAATATACATTTAATCAATATATAAGTATAATAACAAAGTATTGCAAAATTTTCCGTTATAAGAAAACCTTAGACCTTTTGTTTACATTTTCTAGATAATTAATATTAAAACTTTGTAATGGATAATATACTTATTACAATAAAATAAATATTAAACTTTGTAATATAGATCGCGTAATAATATACAAGAAATACATAATTATAAAGACTCTCTCGTAGGATACGCTCTCACACGTTTGCTCTGAATGTTTTTTCAATTCCAACTAACATTTCTATTCACTCTTTCATTTGTCCTTATTTCTTTCATAAATTACACACATATTTATGTAGTAAATTAATAACACTTCATTCAGTGCACGCATACTCGTTCTTTCATAACAACCTGAAATCGTTCATATTAATATTCCATGCACACTCGTTCAACTCATCCCTCGTTTCAGACATCACTCTTTTATTACATCGATATATTATATATAATATATATGTTGAAATGGGATGAGTATGACCCTGATTGTTATGATAGGAACGAGTGGAAGTTTAGGTATGCTTCCTAAGTCCCTATAGTACCTGATCCACCCAAAAACCAAGATGTGTGGGAAATGTGTGAACGAGACAGAAAGCCTGTGCACGAAAGAAGACAGAATGAAAGGTTTAATCAGAACTGCAGGAGCAAAGACAGTCAGTTGTGTTTCTAATCAGTTTCTATTTAGTTTTTCAAATAAGAGTTTTAAGTCAGTTTTAAGATAGAATCAGTTAGTTGTAAGAATAGAGGGTCGAGTGAGGTCGTGGTCAATCTGAACAAGCGCGCATATTTTTAATCCATTTTGTTGTTATTGTATTAATGAAGTTATCGTATTCCTCCAAGAAGTCGCAATATTATTTAAGTCAATTCCCTTCTTGAAAATAGAATCCTACATATATATATGTATATTAAGTCGAGTCATAAATAACTTTCACTTTTTTCTCAGACATTTATTTTGGTTCTTCTTAAATACCAAAATCATATTAATTTATTATGTGTTCACCACTTCTCCCATCTTCCTGACAGTTTATCAATTCTTTTCTTGTAAAATGTAGTTGGTTTGGACGGGAAGAAATTTTCGACAGCTTAACGGACGTGCTCTTTAGAATTGACGGTTTTTCCATTCAAAAAGTTTTGTAAAGAACAGAAAAGATGGTATTCTGTCGAAGCAACTTTCCAAAAGTAAGGCGGGTGTGGTAAAACAGACCATCCAAGCTTAAAAATTTTTTCATTTGTTATTCTTGCTGTATATGATCGCACATTATCGCGTAAAAGAATGATTTCTAGAGTTTTCCTTGCTCTCTTATCAGCTGGTGGACGTATCTGTCTGCAGTAATCGCTAAATTTGATTTCAACAACTTTTAATGAATTATACCTCAATAATCCCACCATACAGACAATAAAATCTTTCTTCGATAGATGCTTACCTTCGGATCTGGTAGGAGTGGTTGATCCTTACCAAGCCTCTGCCTTTTGACTAACTGAACCTTCATCTGTACAGTGAAAACAAAAACTCATCTGTCCCGGTGACTCATAGTGAATAGATACGAATAATAGGTTTTATCTAGCTGCATCGGAAGTTACTTATGACTCGACTTAATATATATATATTAAAATCTACGCTTAACAATACCACAAAAGGTACAATTATTATTATTAACCCTTATGGCTCTATGTGTGCCTATCAAGCACCACCGATGCGCAATAACATAAATATTGTAATAAAAATTATATTACTTCTGAAACGAATAAAGATTGTTTTGAATGATTTTAATATTATTATTTACACGTCATTGTAACATTTAACACTAGAACTATCAAATACCTCAAAATGATTCTTTTCAGATATTTCATTTTTACAATTTCAAAGAACATACAAACTAGTTTTGACAAAATTTTTACTTTGATACAGATCGAAACAGAATTGTTCGCAGTTATTCATTTTCCACGTACCACTATAATTATCTTCATTCGTGAAAAATATATTTAACTACTCGTTAAAGGTCGGTAGTTCCAGTGTTAAAAACTTGCAAGTGAAAATATGAGAATAATTAAGAATTTCAGATCGATATTCACACTCAAAAGTAGAAGTGTTAAGGGTTAATATAGCATATAGAATTCAAAAATTGTACATAATTTGCTGCAGCTCACGTACCGCCAGCTGCACGCGTGCCACAGCCAGAGAACCACTGTCACGTACTATAAACCGCAGAATTGTTCGGACTACTCAATAATCATTGCATCGATCAAAATTACAGACGAATACCACGTAAACATATACCCGGGGCCCGTCCGAGCATTTTACCCAGGCTCGGGGCACACAATCGGGCCAACAGCCTGCTCGCGAATTCATCAACGCACAGTCTGCCTTCCAAGCGTTATTAAGCGATTATCGTGAACGCGTACGAGAGCAGAACAGCGAGTTCGCAGGAATGTCACGAAGAGGTCGCGAGAGAGATGGATGTTCGCATTCGAATGCCCGCCACGTCGAGAGGAAAACGCAAGCGCATTTTCCGTGCGAATTCCACGTGGGCAACCGTTCCGTTCACGGGATTGATAACTCGCGAGACGTGCCTCCAGGCAGAAGGACAAAATCGAAGGGAGAAAGCAGACGCGGCTTAATTATCGGAGGAACAAGGTTTGTAATTATTGTGGCTGGCCACCAAGGCTAGAGGCACGTTCGCATAGACGCGGAAGAGCGCAGAGAAGCGATGGCCACGTGCGTCGTATGAATAACTACGTTCACGAATTACCCATAATCCCGTGGCGGTGACTGGCGCCGAGTGGAATGGCGCATGCGCGACAGCGCCACGAGTCTTGACGCATGATTGATCATGGCTAACCTCGTTATACGATTAATGTGAAATAATTACCGGACTAACCAGAATTAATGGCAACCTGTCCATATGAAAACGGTAGTGATTCCTGCAACTAGAAGTTACGTCGGCGATATCATGGCCGCGGACCACGGTTAGACCATATTCAATGCCCGATGTGCCATTGTACCCTGAGCGAAGATAATTTCATTACGTTCGCATACGTTACATCGGCAAACGAGGAGGCCTGCGCCAAACATGCTAACAAGTTGCCTCTAGTGGCTCTAATTTCTTTGATAGACCATCGTGGTCGCGTTTATTAAACTCTGTTTCATGGGTCTATAACCTAATAATTCCATCGATAATGAAAATTCCATAGTTTTAATCGCGAATATTATTTACGTCTTCTTTTTTCATTCTTTCACCTTTTCAGGAAATATTTCCGAGGTCGGGTTCAAGGGTCATTGCAGTGTAGGAATTTCATGGGTCACGAACTGCAGTTTTGGGGTATCTGCGGGGCAGACAAAAGATTTATAGATAAAATATATGCTAACCAATATCGTGAGTCATTTACGTGTAACTAAAGCTTTGGATTCTGATCTTATTTTTTCTTTAAATAATACGGAAATTTAGAAAGTGCGATGAAATTTTTGTTTAAATTCGATTTTAGCATTTTAGTGAAATCTGTTTCGAGCTATGGTCCACGAATCGTATTCTGCGAATTTGAAAATATATCCTGTTCAAATTATAGCAGTTGTTTATCTATTATTTTGTTATGCATAATTATTACTTAATATTACTTTGTAGTAGAAATAAAACTTGACAATTATAATGTAATTAGGAGTACAAAATTATTAATTTCGTTACTGGTTTATATTTATTAATTTTTCCTTTGAGAAATAAGCTTAGCAATAGCTTTGATGAATTGATACAATTTTTTCTGAAGAAATATAATGAATTTAATTTTTTCTAAGAATAATATAAATTTAACTCTCGTTGTAATCTTTGATCTGTTCACTGCTGCGTCATGAAATTTGTTTTAAGGTGGAAAATGCGAGTTTACGGTAGATATACTGTTCGATTAACATGGCGCGAGAATATCTCGATTCCTTGGTTTATGGCTCTGAAGACACTTGACTTCTGGGTTTATACGTAATAGTAATTCTGAGCGGAACATGCCACCCATCTTGAATAGTCTCATTTGAACTGTAATAATAACTCGGTTTCTATCACTATTATAATTTGAAATAATTACATTTAGATAAATGTAACAGAAATTATTCGAGTAAAAGTTAATAGAATTGAATGGCATAGGGATATATAATGGGATATAAAAGAGACAGGAAATGACGTTGAGAGGTTAAAATTAACGATTCAAATTTGAACAATTATTTGCTCTTTCAACGTGATCGCACAGGAAGAAAATTTTACTATGAAGTAACAGGGCAGTAGAAATGAAACATTTTTTATTTGAGAAAACAGAAATCGGATTATAACTTTGAATGATAGTTTCACCTATACGAAGTAATATGTATGAATAAGAAAAATTGATCCACTTGCAACTCTTTATGCTTCACGCACACTTACACTTTTACTAAAATCAGACTTTTAGAGATAATTCCTCGAAATATGTATAGCGTTCGAATATTTTCACGAGCTAATGCTATAATTCTATTAAATAATCATATATTATTGCTATATTATGTTATTACCAATTGAATATTGGTGATACAGTAGTGTAAGCATAATATAATATCTACAATAGCACTAATTATTGTGTCTTCTGCTCTTATAAATGAATCGAAAACTAGTTTTAATAAAATTCAGATTATCGTAGCTTGAAATCAATAAAAAAAGAAATATAATAAATCAGTCTTCGAAATGTTCTTTTATAACAAAGTGCCTCTTAACAACAAACAAATCCATGAACAGGGTGTACAAAATGGAAAAAGATTGAACTACAATTTTTAAAAAAATGTTAAAAATAACTGAAATTAGAAAAATATTCTGTAATGTTAATTCTAATATTGATGTAAATAATGAAATTTTTCAAATGTCCACTTTAATTTCATACAATAATACTTTCTTACTTTTTTTCTTTTATAGTCCTCCGAATTACAATTTTTATTTTATGAGTGCTTCAGTTATTCAATGAATATATAAACAAGTTTGAAGTTTTCGTATATAAAACTTTTTTCACATATTTCTATTCCGTAAATATAAATCACTATAAAATTATGTGTATATTGATGTAATTGTGTGTTGGAAACTTTCGAGGGAAGCTTATATTAAGCTTATATTAAACTTGGTTATTGCCGTAAGCATTAATGCAGTACTATTGGAATTTGGAACAATTAGGTATCAAATTAATTGGCAATGTTTGCGGCTGATAAAGTTAATTTGTCGGAGTTCTTATTAAGATTACCTGTATTATCGATGCCAAATGAACGGGTTGTTGTGGATAATGGGATACTATACACTGAATTCAATCTGCTCTTTTAAGTCTTGTTGTGCAGTTTAGAATTGGATAATTGGGACTAATTGCCTAAATCACGTTGAACGATGTTTTATCGATATTGAAGGGACCAAGTGAAATTGGTGTAAATATAATTAACAGTAATATGATTTATATATGTTCTTTCTCGTTTAAATCTGAAATCGGGTGACATCTATAATTCCCAATTAATATTTGTATTCGATAATCCTTGAATAATTATTGCTTATTTGCGTTCAGAATTATATGATAATTAGTAGCGTACATATGTCAACTTTTATACAATTAGAAATATGAAATGAGTTACAAAACCTATGAGAAATCGAATTACCAACTAGTTTCGAAAAGGAAATAGATTTAAAAATTCAAAAGTTCCCCGCGGATTTAAAAGATACTACACGACTTATGCTAAGTATATTTAATTTCATCGAAAAAGCAACTCTTTTGGAAATGAACATTCGATATTTTTTAATGTTTACAGTTGTATTAGGTATTTTAGGTTTGCTTTTGTACTTACATATAATAATACTCTAATAGATCTGATCATTTTCAGTATTTTTCATTTTTTCTTTGAAGGTGGTGTGTTATTAAAAAAACCATAACGTGTTAATAATAATTTCTGTTCAGGAAATCTCTGTTTCTACAATTTTAGATTGCTATAAATAACATTACAATTATTATAATAATATATACACCATCGTACCGCTTTTGTATAATATATTAATTAATTTCTATTTCATTAAAAGATTAGAATTATCTTAATTTTGCCTAACGAAATTCTTTTTTATTTCCTCCTTTTTGAAATTTATAACTATAATCCGTCCAACAAGACCACAAACCAAATAACATAATTGCACGTGATCACTGCTTCATTATTATCCGTCTCATTAATCTCCATACCCAGATATATTTATTGAAAATTGTAAAAACAATTTCTTCCCAAACATCATCATTCACATTTAAGAATTCATATAAATTTTATGAAAATGTTGACTAGAAATTAAAAACGTAGGAAAGAAAGCTACTAAAAGAACTGACAATAAGCATCCATAAGGAATAAAATATTCAACCAATAATTGCACCAATAACTGACGTCACATGACTGAACACTTAATCGTATAGCGTTGCTATAAACATTGTTGTCCGGATTTATTGTATTGATTATAGATCCATTTGCACGAGACATATGTAGGATGCTATTTTAGAAAGTGAAATTACAGACTAGCCAAGAGATTAGTATAACTGGAATTAGTTTCCGAGAAGAAATCTAGAAATCAATATCACCAAAGTAACCGATAAACAAATGTTGTTCTTTTAGTAATCAAACGTTGAGTTTCACGAGCTTTTCGGGGGGACGAAGCGCGAATCGACGAAAGCTTTAGAAGAGGGACCCTCGACGGTATAAGAGATTATTGTGAGATTTGAGAGATTAGATAATATCAACATCAGATTCAAAGAAGCGTTTTTGTGTTAATTCTGTAGTAAATAATTTTGTAGTTGCGATGAAAAATGTTATCGTTATCTAGATGTTGCCATTTGAATATCATACTTCTTATTAACACTGGATTGAATTGCGTTACTTTTTCTACGATACAAGATTCATTTTTTCTTTTTTCTTTTTTGATAAATATATAAATAGTGTACGATGCTATTTTCCGGAAAGTGGGATTACAAGCTGGCCAAGACCAACTGAGATTACTTTCTGAAAAAAAATGTAGAAATCAATAACACCAACGAATAATTATAAAAATAAAAATAATTCGAGGTGATGAAGTGTGAATCGACGAAGGATTCGAACGAGGGATCTACGACGGTACTCGCAGAGATTTTTGTGAGATTTGAGAGATTATAGAGATTTGAAATGTTCAAGAATATCGAGGTCAGATTCGAAGATTCAAATTTGTTCCCCAAAGTTGTTCTCTCGCGTCGAAGAGTGAAATTTCGCGAGTTCTATTAGTTCCTTTAACTGTCTTCGATTTAACCTGTTCCTTCCCTGTGTTTCAAGTCATCGTTCAAACCCTGTATTCTTTCTATAAGCCAAAGCGAAAGAAAACCTGCCCTTGGTTTTCTATACATATGTGATAACTTTACTCACTCCTACCAAATTTTTAATAGTTCTACTCTTTCTTGTGTATATGAACTCGTAACTTAGACCGTTTTCATAATTACCATCCAAACTATACTTGCTCAGATTGTTTAGCTATATCTACAGGTTCTGGCTCCGTCTGCTTCTTAAACAGCGATTCAAGAACGCAGTACAATTCGGTTTATCGATCACTTCCCGAAACTCCATGTTGTCCGCGTGTTTTTATATCGCAGGTGTTTCCGATCCATTAACCGCCAGTGGAACGACATACAAACAACTTGGTCGATTCAATTAGACATTGAGCGGTCCCGTGCCTCGCTAGAGGTAATGAGACAGGGGCTACGGTTTTCGCTTAGGCAAATCTCGCGCACACGATTTCACGTACACCGTTCAGGCCACAATAGCGTTGCGATCCGGACGAACGAGAAGAGGCGATTCTAGGAGAGGTAGCTCGGATTTTTACCCTCTCATTCGACTCGACATCGAATCAGAGGTCTCGAAGCGTACTCGATGACAAAGCTGCCAATCGTGACTGAGGAAAAAAGAGCAACCGTTTCGAATAATTACCCAGAAGGCTATTCATCGTCCGGAAACGACAAAAGTTCAGGAACTGTCAATAAACCGCTGATGGAGGAATGCATTGAGAATTTACACGCGAGCACGTTCGATTCCATATTGTTCTTGCAGTTTCACAACTGTATTCTTGTAGTCTTTGTTTAATAAATGCCGTGCGAGGTCTTGATTAATTAGCTTCGTCGAAGCAGTTGATTAAGTATTCTTTTTCTGATCGTACTACAGACAAATAATATAATTCTTGTTAGGAAATAATTGGACGCTATCTTTCTACACTATTTTATGTCTCTTTACTGCAGTATCTTCTTATTAACCAGTTAAAATCGAGCGGTGACGAGTATACTTCAATCACACGGTAAGTGTCCCTGGTAAAATATTCGATCAAGAAGATTGGTTTATTTTATAAAATTTATTAATAAGCGACGTGATATTCAGCGAAACAGGATACTGTATACAATGAGACTTTGCAAATGGAACACCAGTAATTTGATTCCTTCCTGATCTCACGTTTATAACAGTATGAACATCTTCGCATAGGGATGTTTGTTTTTGAAGTTTTCGCTAACATCTCAAAAACGTTATCATCGCACATAAATAAATTCGTTATGCGACCTGATACGCTGTTTCAGCTGGTGCATACGGGAAAATTGAGGTGTATACGATGCATTGAGTTTGTCTCAAATCTTTCATACTTTTTATTTGTTTATTCTAGTCTAGCCTGAAAATATTTTAAACATCTTGAAACTTGAGAATGTGTTTTGTTTTTCAGAAAAATTACCATTCAAATAGCAAATGGTCACTACTTTTTACGCATGACGAGTATACTCGTCAATCACAGTTAACTGGTTAACACTACACGCTGCTAATGCTGAATGATAACTGAGTATCGTCGCTCAATCCTCACGAATTAAATGTGCATTTGGTTTTGAAAGGTGTGAATGTGGTAAATAAATAGTAAATAGCAAATAAATAAAAACACATATTTGTGTTTTTGAATGTGTGAGAGAAAGATCTAGAATATATGGTATGCGACGGTTGTTATGGAAAAGTTAATAACAAACACTCCTTTGTTATGTAAAGAAGTAATGAGCGAGAGAGGTGAGAGAAGGAGATATTGTGCGAAAAAAATTTGTAGATCTTGTTACCGTTAATTATTCTTTTGTACATTTTTAAGTGAATCAAATTTTCATTTTTTTTTTGGTTTTTCGGTGTCTTAAACGTATGCGATAGAGACATATTTGATAATTCATAATTCTGTTAAATAAGAACGTATTATTTTATATTAGTTTTATATTCGGAGTGTTGTCAAGAGCGTAGATGCGTGTATGTGTATGGATCGGTGTGTGACTCATTATTTTGACTTGGTAACGAGTGAGATACTTACGATAGTACATTTTAAAGATGTCGTGGAGAGCATACAAAAAGTATCGAGTAGTAGTGAATCGTATATGTGTGAGAGCTAGAACGAGTATATACATATATACTCAGTCGGTTTTCATTTATTTTGTATCCTAATTTTGTATATATTAAAATATATTTGTGAAGTCAGTGTTATTTCCTTCGTTTTTATTTTCTTTATTTTTATAACGTTTATGATTTATCATATTACAGAAATTCGCAAAGTTTAAAAGTTATTTAAATTATACAACGTAATATATAATATAGCATATTAGATTAGATTATTTAGAATATAACATAGTTAATATAATAAAATATACTAGAAACAGGTTTCTATTGAAATTGGTAAGAAAAAGGAGGAAAAGGAATGGGAGAGAAGAAAATAAGTAGAAGTTTCTTGTAGCAAGGGATAACCGAATCACTCAAGCACACATTCGATTCGAAGGTCTGGTATAAGTTCAGTGCTGACCTTCACAGTTCTTTTATCCGAGGGCACCCTTGTCTTCTCTACTTCGTGTCCAGGTCTTCTAGGAGTAATGTTCCTATTTTTTAGGGCTACACGACGGTCGGGTTCTTTACCGGCTCCAAACTCTCTTACGTATCTTCCGAACATTAGTTACGTGACTGACCATCCTTGGATCTGTGGATTTCTCGTTCCCCTAAGTACTGGTCACACGCAGGATAGGATTCCGTGATAAATAGTACGAAACCAAAATTGGCTACTTAATCGCTTGGGACAATTTAGTCTGGAGAACCTATTTCATCAGTCCCGATAGTCAAAGAAGATACGTTTCCTTAGATTTCGGAGAATTTAGAGATTTCCACGTTTTGAGAAACATATATTTAGATATTTCATAGAAGTGGTAATTTAAAACTTTAAGGTATATTGAATTATGAAAATTATTTATTTACTTTTTAACACATTGTTGACCGGCAGTTTTGAACAGAGTTTATCTCATGTCACTGGTTATTTCTTTGGAATTGGATGTGACAATGAAATTTCTTTCAAAATTTCTTATATAAGAAAGAGGATAATTTGACGGGTTTTATTAGCTAAATATTAGTTAAAGAATATATTAACCGAACGAAGTTGACACGAAATAAGAGCGCACCGATCACGAGTTTATTCGTGATCGGTCAACAATGTGTTAATTTACATACTTACCTATTCGGTTATGCAGTCATTTTTCATTTTTCCTTTCATTTATTTGTTTATTTATTTAATGTACAATAGTCTACGTACACAGATAATAATAAAAAAATTAAGAAGGAAATCAGTATGGATTCAGAGTATAGAGAGAATGAAGCAACCATAGAAATGTAGAAATAATAGTTATAATAATATATAATCAGACAATAAAAAGATTGTAACACATAATATGTAATTACTGAATGTGTTTAATAAGATTTTTGAAGGTCCATTGCTAATAATTTTAACATTATGCTGTTA
>NIJG01000059.1:3076077-3091339 GCA_002201625.1 Euglossa dilemma | reverse complement strand
ATATTATTAGTTAAATATATTATATAAATACGTTCATCCTAAAATTTCTAATATATTTAAATGTTTAAATGATTCCTAAATATTTTGTCAAATCTTTTTATCAATTTTTTATCAAATGAAATTGGTATCGTTGCAATCTGTTGTCATTGTAGTACCCAGTATCTTTTGTTCATAAAATTCTTTGGTCATGTCGATATAAATACCTGAACAACAAATTTAGCTTACTATTTTATTTATTTTACTGTTTTCTTTCATATTACTTCCAGTTGTGGATGTATATATGTACGTAGATCCAGAGTTGCACAGATCCGGAGGGAATGCAAGTTCTTGCAATTTTGCACGACGACCATTTGTAAGGACGTATTGGTTAATATCTCTTGAAAAGCAGAGCTGGAGTTACCTAATGAAACAGAACTGGACAAGCCTACGAACTTTGCTTTAACTACACAGAATACATACGTAGGTGAAATCTGTAAGCAAAATGTTAGTTCACCTTTAGTTAATTCCCTGTCAACTATATTTCATTTAGAAGGCAAAACACAGTTTGTGCTGCTGCTACTACTGTAGCAGTTGATAATCTTAACTTGCAATTACATTCTGAAAATTCATTTCGCCATTTCNTAATATTTATAAATATATTACATTTCTGTATTATATTTTTTACATCTATATAGTGCATTCAGTTATTAACTAATATATCATATTTATATATTATATTTAATATATTAATTTTCTTACTACTTTTAATATATTAACGAAAATTTATAAAGTTCGATAATTCGGCATTATTTCACATAACTTCTTCACCCAATACAACGATGTGAATGAATTTATTTGTCATAATATCGAGATGTTGGTTCAACAATTTTCGAAATTAGACCTCCTTGAAGAGATAAAAGTTCGAAGACTTTTCCTTGTTGGTTCTGGATTCTTCTCATTGACAAAGTCTACAAATGTTGAGTAGGTGAAATTGAGAATACACGACGGATGTTTGGCTCTGAATTTTAAGGATGAAACGAAGATAGGAGAAGCGAGGACGGGAATGGGGAAAGTTTGGAATGAGAATCCAGGACGGTGAGAACGAGAACAGAAGGATCTGGGAGTTAGAGCGAAGACAGCTTAATTGTTTTATGGTTATGGAGACCTTGTGAAACTAAGGGTTTGATTCTGTCTATTTTCCGGGTACATAAAATATAACTGTTTAAATTGGAATCCTTGAAGAACCTTCCGTATTACACCTCTTGAATTTATAACATTGTTTTCCACTTTTCCTTTCTTTCTGTTATAACACTGGTTGCCTATTGAAAATTTTGTTACGTTACACGTGCACTATTTTTGATTCCATTCCTGTGTAATTTTAGCATGATTCCAATTACTTAAAGGTCAACGTGGCCAACTACGTCTTTTGAATTTTCCCAAATTTTAGCAGCCAAAGTCATAGTTTGATTGATGCATATATTATATTGATGTTACATTCAAAAGAAATTCCATTCTTTTCATTTCTGGAATTAATCCCATATAATGTAGAAGGTACACCTAATATATACTTTCGAATGTGGAAAATTGAATCTAACGATTATATGAATGAGATAAATGTTTGCTCTTATCTATTGAAAATTTTTTAGTTAGCTGTGTTTATATGCGAGAAACACCTTTTTATATCTTCAAATTAAGTAAAGCATCATGACAGTGTAACTTCTTATGTTACGATTTCTATGTAAAAAATTCTACATCGAAGAATTTAGTTCCAATTAGCTATCATTTTCTAGCAAACCATGTAAATGAAAATATATTCAAACTTTTTAAACTACGATTTATCTACTACGGTTTATTAGAGAATGTACCTATGGTACCATTTTTCAATGGAACTTCCTACCATTTGTCAGACATTTCTAATAAATAATATGAATTAATTCACATATAAAAATATTATATGTGAAACTAGGAAATTATTCTTCGTTTAAAAACAGATCAAAAGTGTAAAATATATTTTCTCCATCCAAAGATTGATATTTGAAAAATGAACCTTGAAATTCGTTAGATATGTATACATTTATGAAATTAAAATTTGTAGAACAACGGACTTTATGCTGATTCACCCCATATTTTAATTATGTACGTGCATATTTATCATGAGTATTCAAATTCGATTTTTTGAAAAACTATGCTTTTGATGGAAAAATGATATTCTATATTTTTTAATCTATTTTATTGCGGAGAATCACATTCTATTCACTTGCTAGATCTCATCTTAGTTATACGTGAAAGTGTATCTGTACTCAGTGTATATTCAAAATTGTTTTACTTAAAAGCAAAGCTTTGATAGAAAAAATTGTATTTTACATGTTCCTTTTATCTTCGTGTGAGAATCATACTCTATTCAGTTGACAGATTTTATCTCGACCATGAATGTAAGGGAATGCATACCCAACTAATATTAAAAATGGATTTCTTCAAAAACTGTATTTTGAACGAAAAAGTAATTTCATATATTTTCAATTTATTTTTGTCAAGAATCATATTCTATACACGGACTATTACAAATTCTATTTTAGCTACACGTGTAACTGTGTACCCATCAAATTTTTGAAATTAATTTTCTCGAAAACCAAGTTTTGAATGAAAAAATTATATCGTATATTTTCGATTTATTTTCGTTTGGAAAATCACAACTTGTTCATTTAAATCTTGAAAATTGATTTCCGCAAAAAGTCAGCTTTGAATGAAAAAATGTTATTCCGTATATTCAATTCATTTTTGTACACAGAATTACTTTTCGTTTTTACGTTACTTTTACTTACACTATATGCAATTTTCCAAATATTCGACACATCATGTATACATATGCATACATTATCAAACATACTTAAGTACACTTGCTGTAAACAAAAGTAAAACTACCAATACTTACTTTAATAATAGACTTAATCAACAGAATTACAGGATAATTTTGCAATTAGTCAATTAATAATTGAAGGTCTCTAACAAATTTATCTTCGATCAATATTTCTTAATTTAATTAACAATGAAATCAAAATAAAAAGAGAAATTTTATTTTCTACGCTTATTTAAATAAATAATTATTTTACCGTATATATGTGCATAAATAAACTCGAAAGAAATATGTAAGAGTGATATTAGGTGCATATCTCTTCAAGAGAGTGAGTATTTGGAGCTTAAACTTCACTCGACCAAGTTAAAGCTATGAAGTATTCAGAAATCTTCCTAGCTTTAAGGACGCGGAAAGCTTGTTGGATACCACGAGATGTTTTCGAAAGTTAATAGTGAAATCGTTGTAATCTACAGTGAAATTGTACTTGAAGTGGAATATAGTAATCGATTGAGAATGGTACTGGCAAAGTTCTTGTTAACATTCTGCAGTCCGAAGGGTTGTATTTTTCGAGAAGAATAGCGAGAATTGTGCATTTCATTTTCTATGCATATTACGTGAGCAGTGTGCTGATACGATACTTGAAGAAAAGTATTGTTGCTGTGAGTTGGAAACGCTGGTTATCACGAGGAAGATAAAAGCATTCCTTTTCTGATTGTTGGAAATATTTGCATTTGAAGTTTACTATGAAGCGTATAGCATTTTTAGTATAAAATTCTTGTAATGTATTAATATATGCGTATATATTTGACATTTCTCACGAATTGTATGAAGTCATTCACAATATTATTACATTTTGTTGTAGTATGATAACAGTGTAAGAAATATGAAGCCATTTTTAAAATAATATTCATAGAATATATTGATGTATCCTTGCAATATTCTATTTGTGGCCAATAAACAAGCGACATATAACGTTTATCAGATATAATATTACGTAATATGTAATATTATAGTACTTTCCTAGTTATAAATAAAAAAGTTTCGATTTTATTTTCTTATTATTCTGTTGTATTCTATTAATATAGTATTACACTGAAACTAATTTATTTAGAAAAATTATTGTTCCTAAAATTCGAAGATAGAAAATTGAAATAAATTACAATCATTTTGTATTATTTATAACAAATTAAAATTCTAATGTTAGAATTATTAAGGAGTAGGGTAATGAGGGAATAAAATGCACAAAAGGACAAGTAATTTTTAAGCTTTTTTAATTTATTACAAAATATGTTACTTATACTGAATAAAAGATTTTATCTATTATGTTGATGTACTTGACAATTTTTTATTTTTCATTGAAATTAATAGGAATGATAAATCAGTTCATCTAAGAGTATGATACAAATTTGCACCTTTTTCTCATATTCGTGATCAATGTTACAATTATTCCCGTAATGTCTTCAGCAAAATCAAATATAATACCGTTAAATAAGACAGCAGATATTTATATTGTACACATGTCACTATATGTAGAATCGCACATAAAACCAGCTGAAAGTGACGTTGAGAAATTTCTTACGAAAAATTAATTGTCGTTGTCTCGATGGTTCTTTAATATCTTATCAACCATGAAGTCAACAAAATATAGATTCCTGCATTAAATACAAAAACAATCGAGTTGCTCAAGTTATGTGACCTTCCCTGTGCAACATACATATTCAAAATTTACCTCATTTATTCTTTTATCCAGTCAAATAGAATGCCTTCAAACAAGAAAGAAGATCTCGCGTACATACTTGTGGTGTTTGTCATATTCCGTAGCAAATAAAAATAAATCCTAGCAACCATAAATAATACGAGTGAAGAAATTTTGGTTCCTCTATATCGTTATTAAACCTCCGTACCAAATGTTCACCTTTCACACGTTCGTATTCGCAATCCGCGAAAGCACAGCCGAAAGTTTTCAGGATTTATCTCGACCACGAATTTTCCATCTGAACGCAATCGATTCTCTACTTTTTCCACAATCTCGCGTGTCTTTCTCCATCCTGCGATCCATCTTGTCAATGAATTTTTTCGCACGGCCGCAACTGATTTTCTAAGAAAATCGTGGCGGAAGCACGACGCCTGACCCAGCATCCTCCGCGCGGTGACTGCAGAAGTAAGGAAACTCGAACGGTCTCGGGATCAATCCGTTTCCCTGTATACGACTCGACGAACGCGCTGCATCCGAACGTTTTCCGCGTCTTTCTTTGGCTTTCTTTCAGCCCGATACTTTTCCTACTTTCCAACTTTCGCCGGGAGATGTATAATATTACTTCCGCGGCTCAGTCTCGTGCTGATCCTCGTATTGACGTATTCTTCTTTGATCAACCCAACCGCGCGATGAAACGTCTACACGATTTCTTTCTATCCTTGCTCCCTTGCCTTCAGAATCTTTCGGTTGGTCAGCTCGTTTCCCAACGCCATTTTCCGATGCAAATACACCCTCCTCCATACTTTCCTTATTCTTTCTTTTCTCATTTTCTCCGGGCAACAACGTTCGCCATCTCGGGGAATCTCTAACGAATATTTCATATATTCCATTCCCGATCGACTCCACGTGGGAACGGACGAAATTCAGATTGGTGTGTTGGTTGGAGATCGTTTTGACGTGGCATTCGCCACTTTGGTATGGAATATTACAGTTTTTGATCAAGTTTTTTGGCAGTTTTTATTTCAGAAATATTATTATTCGTTTAATTATTTGCTCGTATCAATAATAGAGTTACTAGTGAATAATTGATATTAATATTAATATTGGTGAAAATGTTAATTATTTACAAATTATTATAAACATGTATGTTTCACAGTATATTTTACACAGTGCATACAGGGTGAGTCATTTGAGCATGAGTAGCTTATTTGTTTGAAATTATTATTATACAGATATCGACATGCTTCCTTATTTTTTAATGAAATTGTATAAAGGAATTAGCCATTTTAAACGCAAGAGACTTGATGATGACGCTTAGAAAGGGTTAAGAGATGCAATCCCCATTGTTTTTTTTTTTTTAAACAATGGCATAATAATTTTCTGTCACTTGAGTATCTGTTATCAAACTTAATAATATTTACTTGAAACTCTTTTCTATTTCTCATAGTTAAAGGATGATGAAAAAACCATATTTCGCATTGAAAATCATTTAAGTGTTCAATATATTATACAGTAAAGTGCAAACTTTTTCTCCTATTAATTAAAACTGTTACTATTATCATTACTATTATTCTCGTTGTATTTTTGTATTTGTATTTTTGCAACAATCTATGAATCATTCGAGTCAACGTTTGTACTCAACACTAGAACTATCAATCCAGACAGAATATCTAATCTCAAAATTTTCCTTTTTCCAATCACTAAGAATACATACCTGCTCTTAAAAAAATTAACGTTGAATTAATTTATTTACTTACGTTCATCGTACCACTAGAATTACTATTATCTATATCCGTTATGTTTACGTACCTATAAGAAATTGGTAGTTTTATTGTCGAATGTCTATTGCCTGAACATTTAATGAAGTGATATGTTAAATCTTACCTTACACGAAATGGGTCAAATGCTATTTTCCAATTGAGAAAGCAGCAGAAAGTCATTCTTCTTACGTATCAGAATGTATTTCTGAAATATATTCCAATTCACTAACAAACTGTGAAAATTCAGTTATGTTATGAGAATATTCCGTAGAACAGTAATTCTCTTGAAGTTTAGAGAGCAGGAAACATTTGTTATTTCTGAGAATTGGATTATTTACTTATTTCATATCTTCTGTTAACCCGCTGCACTACGATTTAATTATGGAAAGGAGTTTACTTTATTACCGAGAGAAGCTTCTAAAACTTAGTGACTACTTAAACGTTTAACTTCTTTCGCTCAATAGTGGTGGACGCCTCGTGATCTTCCTCTCAGGATTAAGAGGCTAAAAGTCACGTAGACAACAATTGGTACTTGGAGTAACGAACTGTAATTACCGATGATAAATATAGTTTACCTGGAGTCGAGAACAGTCGATCAACAAGACTTGAACGAGGGGAACACGAAACACCTCTCAATTTTCAAGATTTCTTTCATTGGACACTGTTCTATTCTCGCCAATCGAATATCGTGCTTGCACAATCTGTTGATCCAATATTCTGTATATACAGATACGATAAGTCTTTAACGAATGTACAATAGTACTAAATGAAATGCTTATTTGCACTTTATAATGTATTGTGGTAAAACTCAGACATAGTGCATAATATCGTAGTATTAAATAATAATAGTACTAGCTTTGTGATTGATTAGATTAGTTGGTGAATAATGTATCGATTAAATATTTTTTTATTCCTCTTAGTAAGTACTATAAATCATTAAAGTATTAAACTATTCTTTTTCGATATCCTATGTAATAATGTGATTAAGAACAGAATAAGCAGCAAAAATTGTAATTGTAATTAGTATACAATTATTGTTCTTCTTTTATAATTTGCAAATATTGTTGAACTTTTGGATAATAAAAATTGATATTTTGTGCAAAGTTGGAGACTTAAGGTGTCGGTATACTTGCAATTGATATACATAAGAATATAAACATAAAGCGTAATTAAATAATTAAGAACTGTATCCAGAACCGAGTAAAATTTACAAGAAAAAACGTTATAAATAACGTATTAAATAATAAATTATTTATAAAAATGAATACTAATCCAAATATTAATTTAAAGAATTTTTCCAAGAAATTAAATACTTTAGATCTAAGAGTACATGTATGTTTTAAGGTGAAATATTTATTTATTATTTATTAATAAAAATAGTATCTTATTGAATTCTGGTTGTACCGGTTCTTCGAAATTATGTTAAAATTCTATTATTCTAAACTGTTACTTCGTTGTTATTATTCTACTATTATTTTCTTATATTGAACTTTCTTGATAGACTAACTTTTTTTTAAAATTTACATGTGTTATAGCTTTTCTAAATTCATTGCAATAGAAAGCCTAAAATTATTTACAATATAATCCACTTCAATATTAACCAATATATTATTACTCAAAAAGGAGTGCATATATCAAAATAGTATTGCATATTTTTCCAGTCCCAATATTAATTAATTATAGAGTAATATTTCATCTTGTTTCATCAATGGTACGAAGTATTTGAAATATATTTCTATATCAGCTATAAACATAATATCACAGTGTCGTAACATGAAGACTGATTACGGGCTACACTGTTTGAGCACCAATAATAGACTGATTGATCATAATTACCAATGTAACCACATGTGACTGATACGCACTGATAAACAGTCAAATGATAAGAGTCGACATTTGCTTTGCACTTGTCTTTGAAGGATAAATATTCTGTAAATTACTAAACTTAAAATGAACTAATTAAATTGAGTATAAACCTTCTGTACCATCCTTACCTAATAAAAATGAACATACTTCGTGTAAATAGAATACATCTTAAATAGATCTTCAGTAAAGTGTTTCAATCATCAATTTGAACATACAGAATCATCTATTGAAACTACAATATTAATTTTGCTTAGACTCTGTATATAAATTATAAGTCAAAAAGTATGTACAATAAAATTCTGTTCTATTAAATTAAAGAAGTAACAATGGTTCAATTTTTCAATTAAATGTTCAGCCTGTTGACAAAAATTTGTCAGTAAATCCTTGACTTATACTACTAAAGTTTACCACATGTTGCACAATATAGCAACATTCATTAAATTTGCTGATTGACTTAATATAAGATAATTGTAAACGTAATAGGTATTAAATTTATGAGAAAAAAATTGGTCACACATTTTTACCAGTAATATAATATAAATAAAATAAGGGTATAAATATACTTACCTTGAAAAGTAGATATTATTTTATTATTACATTGTTATTACCTTTTGACAGTATTGTTTATAATTTTTAATTTCCTTATTAATAATTTTTATGTATTCTTACGTATTTTTGTGAAAATATTAACTGTACAGGCTTTGATTTTCTATATTTCATTTAGGGAAGACTAATGTTTCTTGGTAGATTTGTTTTAAACCTCAGAGTGTAACCCAAAGTCAATATTTCAAAAGGTAACATATTTTTAAAAGACTAAGAAACATTGCGCATAGTTTGTTTATTATTTCGAATAACACTTTCATAATCGTTTCCTTATCTAACAGTAGCTATGACATTGAATTTGTATAGGATGCTGAAAATCTCATAAGTTTTCCACGGTGTAGGTCCTCGCTACGCGATTTCTATATTTACAGTATGAATTTCGTCCATTTGAAGATTAAACGAAGATAGATAACTTAAATGAAGAATCTATGGAAACTTTCTATAAAATTATTTCTGTCAAGAACAAAAAATTCGTCCATTTGTATATATTTGTTCATTATGTTCATTATTTTCACACGTGTGTCCATTAATCTTATTTTCAATGGTTAAAAATAGTAGGTAAAAAAGAAAAGAATAAAAATATTCAGCAGGAATCACATTTTTAATTGTTACTTATCGTTAATTGACTCGAGGAGACTATTTCGTTAACCGAAATATATTACTTGTATATTTGTAATATATATGTACACTGGTATACGCTATAATATATCACTTATGTTAATTAGTTTGTTGCACGTGCTGCATTTCTCTGTATTCAACAAAAAAGTTCGAATCTGTGCATTCAAACTTCTTAACAGGCTTTCCAATTATACTTAGGTATTTACCATACTTGCATCGATTTTAAATCCTCTCCCTACTTAATGAAAGATTCAAATATTTTTGCATCTTGTAATTATACATCTTCCTTAAAAGTTCTTCGACTTTTAATTCCCCTAAACACAGTCCGGCTCCCCGCAGTAACCAGGCACAACGACACGCAGTTGTAAAGCCTCGCTTCTTTTAACGAAAGCCAAGTCGTGGTTTGTTATCAGTGTTCGGAGTTCGTGAGGTGAATTCGTTCCAAATTTGCCTCGTAAATCAGAGCGAATTTTTCTCGTCGCAATCCAACTTTACAACATAACGCAAAACGACCGACACGATAGGAAAAAGATAAAGTCCTTTCAGGTTAAAGACATCCTCGAGTTTTCTGGTGATCCCGGAGGGTATAAGATTAATGAAGATACACGGAGAAATCTGTTCTTCCCATCGTTATGTAAATTATCTCGCAGATAAGTAAGGCATTTAAAAATTTAACGTATTGCATCAAAATCAAATCATTTAACAAAATCTGAAGCACGTTCAAATCTCTAAGATTTCTTAAGATTTTCATATTGTATTGAAATTCCAAATCGTGAATTATAAAATCAATACACAAAGTCTTAAAAAAGTATTATCTTTCATAACGAATATGTTAAATGCGTTATAATTCTTATATAAATAATTTAGAAATTATTGTTATCCAATAAGACGTTAAATTACAAACAGTATCATTATTCTAAATAATATTGGGNTTAACAAAATCTGAAGCACGTTCAAATCTCTAAGATTTCTTAAGATTTTCATATTGTATTGGTAAAATATTTATTAACTGCGAATAGAATAACGTAAAAAACAGTTTAATTTAAAGTTTATTATGATCAAGTACGTATATTATCAACTTAATAAGTGCTCAATTTATAATAAATACGATTAAAAATTTGGAAAATGTATGAAAATTCCAAATCGTGAATTATAAAATCAATACACAAAGTCTTAAAAAAGTATTATCTTTCATAACGAATATGTTAAATGAATGATTTTAAACACAATTCGTGCAATATTTATGGATCTCATTTTTTTTCATTGTTAGACACAGTCATTAATCATTCTTATTATAATCATACTTATGTTTAGATCACTTTATATAACATTTAAGAGTTTACATAAGAAACATATCTTAATAATGGAGTGTTTCGACAGTAGAGAATTCGGATACAAATAATCGAGATTGTATTATAATACTGAATTCAATTTTGATAACTTCCTAAAAAGCGAAAGATCTGTATTGAGTTGAATGACGGAAAAGCATGTATTCATCTCATAACAATACAACTTTTCAGTTAAAAGCAACGATAAGAATAATGCTACATAGAAATCTGTGAACTTGCCTGTGCTATTATGTGTGTACTGCTGTATACACGATTTGCATTATCGTCGAATACCGACTGGTTTCATGAAGTGCGAATTGATTGCAAATAAAACGGCTGGCAACGTGTATCGACGATGGTCGTTAAATATTTGCGCTTTGTTATGCTTCATTCAGGTCTCGTTGAAATTGCATAAACAAATCAGCGAATGAGTGTGCCGTATTGGAGAAAACAAAGAACGATATTCCACTTCGAGTTTCGAGTCGGCGGTTTTGGAACTTCGACGTTATGGTTTCAATAACAAAATTTTAAGTCAGGTTAATGCGTTTCTTGGTTCGTACCAGAAATTATTTGCAGTTCGGATTTCATTTAAAAAAATAAAGAACAATTACTAGATGAAGCAATTAATTCAAAAACAGGGGAAAACGTGAAATGATTTGACTAACTATCTCAGTTATTATTTTCTATTTTGTTTGTAATTTACTTGAAAATATACAAATATCTCACAGAATATAAAGGATACAAAGAAATATTTAAGACAAAAATTGTGTAGTAGCATGAATATAGTACATGTATTTATTTAAGCTTGAAATAGAAAACTTTAGAAATCAATATATAAACATATATATTTATAAAATATATTATAATGAAGAAATAATTATCAAAATACAATTGGAATTCTATATATATTTGCATAAAATATTTATAGATAATTATATTAATAATGCATTTTACATTATTTTAAACTTCAATTGCTTTTTATTAATGATAGTTTAGTTTTTGTTAATTGTGCAAAAAGGCTGGAAATTTTAACTGATTCTCCAAATGTCATAATTGATAAATTAATCTTCAGTAATATTTACAACATATTAGTACATTCATTCAAATTATTGCTCTGAAATTATTTTCCGAGTATCGCGAATGTAATTTGGAAAACATTTGAACGATACATCGAAAAAATTAGATACTTATTAGTAAATTTATATAAAAGGGAAGTATAAAAACTGAAATAAAAATTTCAGAAGATTTTCAATCGGGAAAGTTTGAAAAATGAAATTAGAATGATGCAAGTTATTTCTAGTTAAAACGCTAGGCCAATTATCAACAAAAATAATTAACTACTACAAGCATTTAATTACTGGGGGCTCGAAAAATCCATAAATTAAATTTACACTTTAGAACGCTGTGGCTCGAAACATAAAGCTATATAATACTCTTTAGAAACTATGGTTTATAAGCTCATTCAAAAAATACTTTTTCCTTTATACCCTCCAGGTCTATTTTATGAACAAAATAAACCGACGTAATAAAGTGGCGGTAGAAAATATTTTTCTATTTAATTAATACTGCAGTAGTAAACGTCTGCTGCAGTTATAGACTATTACGGAAAATTGAATTAACGAGAAGGAATTTCAGTGGGAATGTTATCAAAATTTAATTTCATCATTAACGAATAAAAAGTAGCGGCTTTCAACGAAAATGTTACAGGTTGAAATAAAAATGGTTACGCGTTTTATCCTAAAAGAAATGAAACTGCAGTCATCGACCCAACAAACCGAACCCAGTACTTGGAGAAGAAGCACTGTATGTAACATAAAAGAAGTCAGTTCTTTCAGACTGAATTCCTACGATTTGTCAAATTCTTTTATATCTGAATTTATATCTTGTATTCAAAGTTGTCATCGAACGAATGGAGAAAATATGGTGTATTATAAGGACAGAAATAAATAACTTTTAAGCAATAAAGGATTATAGAAAGAAATATATTGAATTATAAAGTACAAATAATTGTAATAAATAGTTTATCTATTCACCGATTTAGTTGTTAAGTTGGATGATTTTTGTACTGAGAATATAACTTATTATTGTTCTTGTGTTGCTATACAAAGTACTACCATCAGAATTACCAGAACAAAATAATACCAGTATTACCAATAGTACTTCATACAGAAATGAGAACAATTTCTCTATAATTACAATGACAATAATTGGACAGAGAATTATAACAGAAATTACGTTTATGGAATAAAGAGATTGTTTTATAGTCTGTTCAGAAAGATTACACTTTTTAGGTCAGGTACTAGACCTCCATGCTCGCCATTTTACGCGCACACAGCGTACTCTAGTTCATTGATGCTCAACTATAAACGTGGTCTTTGTGCACATAAAGATTTTCGTGGTTTTCACTGACTTTCACCTTCAATTTTATATTTTTTTAATCTTTTACGTTATTTTTATAATACTTCTTTCTTTGTAATCTTACTAAATCTGTATGCTACTATATGACATCTAATTAAATAATATTTAATGTATGCAATTATACTATACCACAATATATTCTATACATATTATACATATATTTGCATAATATCACTTGCTTGCACACACCTACTATATAAATATTTCGTTAATTATAAAAATGAAATTTACAAATGTGGAAATGAATTAATGTATCCCCGACGACTCTCATTTTTACTTTAACATTTTTACAGAAGTTCTTCTATACGTTGACAATGATACAGAAACTTTTTCCTTAAAAAATAAAGTAATAAAAGATTTATCAAGAAAATTAATCTCGTTTTAATCCGATTAAACTTTGCACATGATATTTATAGCGTAAAGTAAGATTTTCAAAATCTTAATCATTCGCAATTAACAATAGATCTAATGATCTATAATGTGTATCTATATTTATTTTACATATATATAAATTATAGCAAAAATTAATATTAATTTTTATTGAAATAGAAATAAAAATATTGCAATGATTAATATAACGATGCTAATAAAAATTAATATTAATTTTTTCAAAACCAATTACACATTTTCAATAACTATAGACAAAAAAGGACAACAGCAATGTTAAAAATCTTTATGTTTCAATAAACTAACTTCATTTTCTAACCTATTTCACGCACGTCACTTTCTATATACTTAATAAAAACACACAGACATGAGAATCATTAAACCGAAACTCAATGCAGCGAAGTTTACAGCATCTCGTTTTCGTTCGCGATGCATCAAAAAGAACTTGGTTTCAGTGTTTGGTTTCGATATGCGGCATGGCCGATGGCCGATGCTCAGTAGTGCCACCAGTGGTCGTAGAGTGCGTTACAGATGTATAAACATTTATTCTACGACTGTTCCTAGGAAGCAATTCCGTTGGATCGTTCTTCGCGTAGATTTGTCGCGCATCGAAACTTTCGCCGTCGCGCATGTGCACCTACGACCGTTATGGCTACGACGAGTCATCGTTTCTTACTTCGTCGTATAATTTAGTGTCGCGTGGAACTTTACGATTGCCCCGTTGGCTTCGTACGCCGAAAACGAAATACGTTTTTCCGCGGGCATAGTTCCTTTTTTTTTCTCCCCCTTCCTTTTCTCTTTTCCTTGCCGAGGTATCGCAGTGCTTCGTATATTCCGTAATCTATCAACCTTTTTGCCGGCGTCTCGCCCCGTTACGCCGAGGCAGTTAAAGAGGGCGCTAACCGATGCACCGCAGCGCCTCTTCTCATTTGCTGTGGTTTGCTGGATTGTGGATTTTCTTCCCTTCGGTTTTCGACTGAAGACGTTCCGTTGGCTTTTGAGAAATTTTCTTCATGCTCGTGTTTCGTTTAATGAGTTTGAACAAGGATTTACAGTCCACCGATGTCGCTATGGAAACATTGATAGATAGAAATGTGTTATTTACTTTCGTTTTTATCGACAAAAATGGAAAAGTAAATAGAAGCATTCTGTATATAAATTCACGAATTTTTCTTTTTCCTTTAATTTCTCTTTCTCTTCTGAAATTTTTTTTTATCGAAATAAAATTTTTTATTTTGAAAAGTTTTTTTAGTGCAAGAATACGTTGGAGTTTTTTGAAAACAGAAAAAATTGCTGGAGTGCAAAGAGTTGATTATTGTACCACGTGTAGTATAGTTGTGTAAACAATTATGCAATAATAAAAATTGTTTGAAAGTTTTTCTTTAATTTTATTATATCAGTTACTATATTAACATAATAAAGAATTGTGACAATAAATATTCCTTTGTGAAGTGGATAATTAACTCTTCAAATTAATTCCAAATTTCAGAATTATAATCTTCAACTTAAATTAATATTATACTTTTCACTTAACATAAATCTATCAACATTATCATTGTCCTTATAATATATTTACTTGAATGTTCATAAATTTATATAACAAAAATAATATTGTAATTAACGTAAGAGTGCACGTGTTCGCTGTACAATGGATGCCAAGAAGTAGAAAACGATTCTAATGCAGCCTCAGCTTGCGCCTCTGTATAATTGCTTTCCTAGATGGTAAAATCAATAAGAAAAATCGATGTCACTA
>NIJG01000059.1:3056069-3071385 GCA_002201625.1 Euglossa dilemma | reverse complement strand
GAAATCCACAACATTAAATATACTTGAATAAAAGTATATGTATCCCATGAAAATTCAATTTCGATTTTCTCGATAATTTATATATTTTAATTTAATTTAAAAATAATTTAATTCTCAATTAAAAAAATTTTACGTAACGTATATATTACGTTTCTTCCTACATAAAATGTAACGTTCATTTCAATTATACGTTTTTAGTATATATAACTATAAAATCAAAAAAGGAATTTTAATTTCATCATTGAAATAAAGAAATGTTGTCTAATCTGTTAGTTCTAGTGCTAAAATGGTATATGGCACAACGAGTTACGCAAAATGAGTTTCACGAAAAAATGAACCATAAAGAATGTATAAATATTAAAATGATGTACGAAACAGGAAAGTTAGAGTTATGGAAAGTTTGTTCCATACAGAGAGCAAGTTTCGTAGATACTTAAAATTCTAATTGTTTATTCTTTAAACGCGAGAAAAATTCCACTTTCCAGTGTACGACTGAAAACGCCCCAAAACAAAGATAGAAAATTTTCCGCAGTATGGAAATTTTGCATTTTCAAACAAGTTTATGCTGCGTATATATTTGTATTAATATTCTCGTCCTTTCCAAATTTTTATTTTACAATCATTACATTCCGTTTGCATACTTTCTAATCTTCCGAAAATGAAAAAAGAATGAACTTTTAACTCCTGACCAATGTATCAATGATATGACATACTGAAAAATTTACGGAAAAATTATTTTTATACTTTATCCATCCTTAANTATATAAAACTTTTAATTTATTCGGAATTTGTTACATATCAATGTTTAATAATATGTAAATTTTTAATTCATTATAAAATTATAAATATTGCAAGAAAGTACCACATAATTTTTACCAAACACGCATTGTTTCAACCACTACTTCAAAATCACAAGTAAATATTAACCCTTTGGGAAGAAATGTCGTAATATACGTAGAAGTTTTTTAATTTTTCAGAATGAAAGCTGCAGGGAATGTACCGAAAAATAATTTTCTCATTGTCGTCAATGTCGTAGATATTTCTTAATTCGTAGAATTTCCTTCGATTTGTTATTTTTAATCGGTTAGTATATACCGAATATATTATTAACTTCGTTTCTCGTCCGCAAAGGGTTAATACCCAACATTGTTAACCAGGTATATAACTTTGATCCGTTAAGTGACTCTTACTTCGCGATAATCCCAGCTATATCTAATTTGTATCCTCTGTCAGGCTACATATTTCGATGTTACCGATGAAGTACGCTCTGAAACGGTGAGAAGTCGTGACATTTCGAAGGCGGCACTAAAAGATGGAGGGAAAAAAGGAGAGACACGAGGGCAGAATTTTCGCGGCGCATTTCCCTCGCGAGAGCGAGTGTTTATAGTCAGATGGTGATATACCACCGATCGTAACCCGTGGCACAGAAAATCCCGCGGCGCGAGGTACGGCAAGAGTACTCGTTAGTTCCGTCCTTTTGCCGTCTACTATCTACCCCCACCACCGTCACCCCCCACCACGGCGTGTTTCCCCCACCACCGCGCGAGGTTGGAGGCTCGAGCGGTTGCTGTTCCGTAATGCTTCACCTTCTGAATTTCTTCTTCGAATACTGCCGCTGTGGAATTTCGTTCGCCGTTTGAACGTGCTCGTTTCGCGAGGGCCGCGAGCCTTTCCCCGCCGATGGCTGCGGGCTGTTCGCGCGGAAAGGACAAAGTTTAACGCTTTCCGTGGGGGCGCGTGTTTCCGTGGGCGCGCGTGAATTATTTCCTCGGTGATTTACTCCAGTCCAAAATCACGGTATTCATAGAGGGGTAAATTACGCGCGGAAACGACGCTCCTTCGGCTCCGCCGATACCGTCGCTCTTTTCACGAATATCGATCATATTTCACGGTCGATACGGTCTCGTCCATTACGCGACTTCGGATTACTCTGCCGGAAGGCTTTTGATTTTTGATAGAGACATTTCCTTGGACGGTGTTCATCGTTGTTTGTGGTTATGGATTTTTCATGGGTTAGTTATTTGAAATTGGAATGCGGCGTTAGTCGAAGATATCCGATTTTTGTGTAATGTCGTTAGGTTCGTGTGTTACTTATGTTGGTACGAAGATGCTGATTTTTGTATTTCATTAGTATTGAAACGTGCAAGGAAATGATTAATCAGACTTTGTTCATGGTTGCTAGATCATGAAATTAAAATACTGAGATTAAAAATGAAATACTAAAATACTATGATTAAAATTACTACATGAAATTATAGTTAATCTTGGAATATATACAGGGTGCTTAAAGTAAAATGTTAATTACTCGTAAGTGAAAATATCAATAAAATGTTTTCACAAAAATTGTTCGACAGGAAGGAAACTATCATATGGTACAAATTTGCTTTTCTTTTAATTTCAAAGTCAAATTTATTTTTTGGAATAGTACTATTTACATATCTATTTATTTATTTATATATACCGCGTGGTCCATGAAATTTATACGCCTTTGTAGTTTTTGAGAAATGTGCGTTGTATAAAAAAATAATTTATGCATAAATTGTATGGTTTAGAAGGGTACATTGTCCAGTGTATCATAGATTTTAGGACGAACTCTGTTATTTTATATGAAATACTGCATTTTTTATAACGAAATATAGAAGAACGTGGAATTTTGAGTAAAATGATGCTGATCTTTATTAGTCCTATATACATAATATTTTTGTTATAGTAAAATGATGATTTTTTAAGATAAATTGATCCAAAATAGCATTGTTGCAGAATGCTACCAAAAATTATTTTATAAATATATATTGTTTTACTAGGTAAGTCTTTTACGTCAGGTATTCTATTGTTATCAATTATAATTAGTAGTATATGCAACAAAGTTATGAATAATAGATTGTTACCTATTGTTTTTTTATGTATAATTCTATGGAATAGATATTCGAAAATTAATCTACACATCTGATGATCAACTTGTTAAAAAATGAGTCTATCGTTCTCTAAAAAGTACGGAAAATATTTCAGTTTGTAATTTTGGCAAGTAAATTCCTGTTTAAGCGATTCAAAATTACTTTAGCGTGTGATAGACGAAGTTTATGCTATAGACTGATCGATTCTGACAGCAACTTAATTAAAGTTACAGTATGCTGTAAGAAATAGCTTAGAAACATGGATGATAAATAACTGAAAAGTTTTAGAGAAAAAGTAATGTTTAATAAACTAAAATTAACACAAACGCGAGAGTATATATAAGTAAATCTTTTAAAAATTATTTGAATGTAACTTAAGTAGTCGTTTAACACTAGGTTTACGGGGGTTTTTTGTATACCTATTTCTACGGACACCCATCAGATTTAGGGTAAAGAAAACCACATATTTTCTTTAAAAAACAAACGATGGGTTTAATTTGAAAACAATGGCAATATTAACAGACTTGTCATAAGTTAATTAAATCTGTTAATATCGTATAACTGAAGCAACCCACCCGTCAAATTGACGGGTCCCGTAAATCTAGTGTTAAATACAGTACTCAATAATTTGTAAATACAGTACTGAACTCCAAAATTTCCTTGTACAATTTACATTGTAATATAATATTACATTTTACATTGTAATGTACTAAACAGAGGTCTCTTTCTATCAATTTCCCTTACTTCGTTCAAAATAGTGTCATTTACTTTATCAAATACCACATCTTTGCAAACCTACTCTTTCTTCGGACAATGCAAGAAAGACGAAATATCCTCGAATTTCCATCACTTCCCAAATCACTATTTAGCAAATAAATTTTCAATTTCGATCAGAGCGCATCTCGACCACTCTTTCCTATTGGTTCAACCTACAGAGCACACCTCTGGCTTGTTCTCCCAGGTCAGCTCAGATCTCTGTTCGCCACGAAATCTATTGAAAATTCAAATTGAACGAGATCCAAAGTAAACAGCACCTCTCACGCATCGATACGCGTGTAGCAACCGCATGTTCCATCAACGTGTGTTGTTCTTTTAAACCTTCGTTTATGTTTAATAACGCTGATGCAAGTTTTCGATGCTTTCTTGCGATTCCGGCGTTAGTAATCAAAATGGTCCAGGTATTATATTTTCTAGTCCATGATTCTCTAATTTTCTTCACTACGTGTATTAACGAGTGTTTCGTCCACGAGATAGAGAGTGGTTTGAAAAATCGCGATATTTATATTATATTTTGCATAATTACAGTTTCTCTTTTGACATAGCTGAAACCCTTGGTATTCTCAGGAGTTCCAAACGATACTCGATAATCCTCAGACGTAGCGACAAATTAAGCTGTTGGCGACACAGACAGGAAGCACTTTACTTAGAAAGTCCTGTTCCTTGGTCGTTGAAATACAACCATAAAGTTCAGGTCTTAATCTCCTGCATTGGGCATCTAGCACTTTAGATAGAGTTTACTTGTCTGTTACCTTAAGGCTTATTTTCGTATAATCGTTGAGACGATTGTATAGCAAGTAAAAGATGGTAGATACGTCTCATTGATTTATAGAATTTTCTTATGTCCTAGAAAATATTTTGCACGACTTTTAATTTTCGGATCTGAAATTTTCCTAATTAGAATTATTCATTACAAGTCAAAATTGTCGATATANATATATTATTATATTTTATTATATACTTTTATTTTCTATCATATTCCAAATATTCAAATGTGTGCAAGGTGGACCACATGAGCACTTCGATAATATTCATTTTTAGCGAGTTGACTTTTTATGACTTCAGTAACAAAATTAACTTGACAAAAATCAAGTGTCATTATCTTCTTATTTACAAGACAATAATTTTTTATTATTTCCTCGAAACGAAATAATTGAAGTTAATAATGCTAGTGTGTTACAATTTTCTGACATATACTAACTACTTCTTTATTTGTATACGGATTAATTTAAATACGTCTTATTGATCTCCATAATTTCTTGATGTGTTGAGAAAACACATTTTGATCAACTTGTGAGATATATGTAATGAACCTAAAACATTGCGATCTGAAATCTTCCTAACTCGAATTGTTTATTATTGCTGAAACTGGTCGACATGTTACTTCCAATATATTTTCATTTTTCATCATATTCTACATGCACACAAATATAAACACTTCGATAGTCTTTGTTTTTAGTGAGAAGTAACACAGTTTCCAGTAACACAATGAACAAAACAAAAATCAAATGTTATTATCTTCTCGATATTTTGATATTACATAATTTACGAGGCACTACTTTTTTTACTATTTTTTTGACGATTCAACAATTAAAGATAATAATGCTGATCGTGTTTGATTTTCTACCCTGTATATACATTTTTTCTTGTTTCGAACTAAATCACTAGTATTTTATGCCAAACACATCAACATTATTGCTTAACCAACCTAATATTTCACGCAACTTCTCTAAGAAGATCTCTCTTTCGTACTTTATTAATGCCAAATGGCGCACCCCGTATGTTTGTTATATATTCTGTCATCTTATATATATTCCGTTGTATATACATATCTTTGAGTATGAATATATATATTCTGCTTTCACTACTACTATCGCGAATTGGATTGTACTAGTACCGTGAGCAATTCGGAGGTTCGAGTTATTTTGTACCGATCGATGGCTGAATATGTTCTGATTTTCCAAGATCTCGGAAAAGGCTTGCATCTTCGACATTCTCCCTCCAAAATGATGCCGTATGATTGTGATCTTGTGGTAGGGTATTATATAGACCAATCATGCCGTAGACTGGTTCCCTAGTCTCAACTCTTCGAGCCTAAGAAATATCCCTGCACTTACATTCGCGAAGATAGAAGCATAAAGAATCCAGTGTCCTAGAAAAACAGAATGGCAAATGTAGATGTAGACTATCTTCTGCGAATATCTATAATTTTCTGTACGTGACAAAATATCGTAAACTACGATTCGAAGATAGTCAGGATTTCTTGAGAATAATACACTGTACGTAAATACATAAAGATGGTTGAATATCTTCTTTCTGCCATGAAAAATTGATAGAATCGATAAGAATCGATTTTGGTACGTACCCTTTAATTTACAAACGATTTGTTAGATTTAGCTGAAGGTACAAAATTATTGAATGAAATGATTAATATGGATTACAATAATGTCGATACATGTGAATGACATGTCAGCAACAAGAAAGTAGAACCTAGAAAAATAAAAAAATATTTGATTACGTAATTGTTATATACAGCAGCTCACGCAAGTATTTGAACGTTATATTTCAAAAGAATTCTCTCACCCAAAAATTCTAATGTTAACAGAAGATCGTGTGTACGTAAAATATAACGACTTACGTTTGCATTAACTTTTTGTTGGCAAAAAATAACTTTGAAGAGTTAAAACCAAGCTTAGGAGGTAAGATTAAAGTTTTAATCATATTTTTGATTCTTAAACGGGATCTCACGTGGTGAAATTTTTACTATGGAGTGACAGAAAACCAAAAGTTAAATATCTTTTGTTCGAAATGTTTTTATTCCTTTTTTCATCGTCATACATTACATTTGAAAAACAGAGATTGGATTGTAACTTTGAGTAACTTTGAAACCATGTGTAACTATTACATATTACATATTGTATATATATTACACGTATACTTACATTAAAATCAGAATTTTTCAGTTACAGTCTTCTCTTAAAATTTTTATAGCGTTTCAATATTTCTGTGAACCACTGAGTATATATTAACCCTTTGCACTCTGAATAATGTTCGCTGAATATGTGGATGGTCGTGTTCTCTTTTATATATCTTAGTAATTTTACTATACCTTGACTTGATTTCTTCTGCCATTTCCAGAGAAAACCTCAGGGAAGCAGACATTTCTTAAAAAGTTGCGCTGAAATAAGTTATTATTCGATTTTTTTATTACTATTCTTAATCACTAATAAACTTTAATGTCCCTTGACAGCGGAGTGCAAAGGGTTAAAGCCTAATTTACACGATTAAACGCTAATTATCTTTTGTTACAAACATTCTTCCGTCAGATTATCAGAGATGCCTGAAGAGTCGTGTTATGACGAGCACCCTGTATATAAATTATTATTACTTACCATTAGTAATACTTGAATTACTATTATTACCTTAGTCTCGTCAGTATGACGACATCATTATCCCTTAATGGTTCCTCTCGATAGTGAATTTTCCAAATCATCCATCAGTTACGATACTCGTGATTATCTTCAGTACCGATTATTTCACGGTTAGCTTCGCTCTTTAATAACCATTGGAATTGTTCGAGTATTCCACTTAAACGACCAATCTTCATTAGTTTGACATGCAATGCAGCAAAATCAGTGTTGTATAGCACGAACATCGAGGTATATCGATACTTACGAATACCATCACAAATGCAACCATCTGATGGGACAGGACGCGTGTATGAATGAGTTTGAACCAAATGAATGAAGAGTGTTTAGGTCAGCGTGATAGAAGAGCGAATGAAGAGTGTTTAGTTTAGAATATTAGAAGCGTGAAAGAGGACCTAGTGCTCGAGTTTGTCGCGTGAATGAGGGATTCAAGAATTCAAGGTTTCGGGTGGACGTACCTGAATATCTTTTAGGAATAGCTGCATAGAATGAAAGAGATAGAGTGCCAGTGGAAGAGAAAATGTACGTATGGAGAATATATGAGGAAATCTGTGCTTAAAGTCAGTCAAGAATGGTTAGATTACAGTGTCCAGTAAAAATTACGAGTATCAAATCAGTACTGAATACATTTTTTGTTAGTTATGAGATTTATTTAAAAGAAGAATTATAACATTCCTAAAACTTCTATTACATTTTAAAACGTATGTGAAGATGCTCAATAATTATGCAGGTTAATCAATGGAACGTTTACGTTTATTCTTAATTTTAATTTGTTTTCCTTGGTGTACTTTTGGGTGGTAAATGAATAACATGTTTGTGAATAGAATAAGTCTTCATTTATTTTTTAAAACAATATACTTATATCTCTTTGTGTCTTTTATCCTTGTTAGTTGAAAACGTGTTATAAAACATGAAAACATCTCAGAAGCTGATCAAGGTTAATTTACAACTTATGTATATTGAAGTATTAGACGTAAGAAAATTTCATAGAATAACCAAAATTTAGTCACATTAGGCCTATAATGTTCCAGGGACTTTGATATTCATTTAAGTATTAATTTATCTGTTCAAAAGAATTAAAGATTCTGAAGGTGCATTCAGAAACATTCTGATTAGAAATTAATTCCTTTTTCTAAGATCTTATTTTTACGTATTTTTCCGAAAACAAGGAATTGAACGAAGGAAAATAAAAGTACATTGGAAGTACAACAATACAGACAAATTTTAGTCAGACATTTTGGACCACTTATAAATAACGTTCGTGTTAGACCAATTTAAACACTCGACAGATATAGTCTAATGGTAGCAAATCACATCCGATTGCACGAGTTGCTTCAGCATACAACTGTCCAACATATACTCGGCGATAAAACACGTTCGCTCAAACCAGTTGTCCAAGATCAATTTGGCGAGCAACATTCGCGATAAGATTGTGCACCAGTGTGGTTAATGCGGGTCACGCAATTCTGTGAAAGTTAATTCGTAAACTCAACAGCAATGCTATATAATACAGAAATAGTAATTTTTTAATATCTTTGTAAACCATTCGCAATTTCGTGGATTTTTACTTCTTTTCCTACTTTTAATCTTCTCGAGGAAAATATAATAAACTCTTATATTATATGGATTTAAATAATGCAAAATGAAAATTGTTGAAATGATCATTTAAAATAATATGTATATGTGTGGTTCACATTTTCAGGGTGTAATAATAAATTGCGTAAAGTTTAATAATAATTGTTACAAGTTTTAATATACTTTTATAAGTATAATATTATAAGTAATTTGTTATGAATTATTAAAATAGCATCAAAATTTTTACAATGGATGATTCTCTTCTTTTCTTTTCTCTTTCTTTATTTTAGTATAAAGAAATGTTCTTAATGGGAACTATTTGTTATAAATTAAGGTGATCAGTACATTGTTTCATAACACTTTCTTTCTTTCAAAATGCAATTACTACGCTATACTTTAATTATTATTTTTTTATCATTTTGTGTTTGTAATTAAAATTACACATTATAAAATTGATTATAAAATACGCAATATACAATTTTATATCGGAAATGTTTAGACTGTAGCAACACAGTGGCGCCATTTTTGTAATATTTTTGTTTTCATTTGTCATTCTATGTTGTCACCAAGTTAATTCATCTCCATTGTCTATTAATAATCAGTACTTAACATTGAATGACAAATTTTATTTTTAAATAAATATTTATTCTTTCCTATTTATAATATTGATTAACGATGCTTTACTTTCATATTATTCCGATTTTTATTTTTAAACTTATATCATTACCGAACCAAATGTAAGTGATCATTTTCAGTCTTTATAACTAGTCTTCTAAATATTTAAGTCCACGTTATTAGAGAAATGAATTTTATCCAAAATAAATTATTCATCCTACCATTCGTTCTAAGATAAATTTCTACCTGACTGAAATTACTTATTTAGTAACCACTCTCTCACATATTTTAGCCTTTGACTCACATTAGAGTCATTTTCCAAGAACTCAATTTTTTATTCGCATCTCTATTACCCACTCCATAGTATCTTACATTTTAGATTTCTCAACAGATGGCTTTATCACTACTGTTATTTATTTATTGCATTGTTCGCACGTTGAGATGCATTTCTTCGATATTTGTACATTGCTATCCTGGTATCTTCGCATCGTGACGCATATTTTTCTACATTTTCTGCAATCTAAAGCCACCTAACTTGATCGCATCATCATTTTCACTTAGGCGAAAATAACTGTACCGATCTGCAATGTGTATCTAAATCTGATATACATTATTGATGATAATTGAAACAGTACGATAGAGGTAAAAGATCACATTCAAATTGAAATCAATAGTAATCTTGCCAAAAGCAGCTGCATACTTAGCAATTGCAAAGATAAAAAGTCTAAAACGATTCATTATAACTCGTTTGGTAGTTCTACTATTAACACTAGATTTACGGGACCCGTCAATTTGACAGATGGGTTGCGTCAATTATACCATATTAACAGAATTAATTAACTTATATTAAGTCTGTTAATATTGCGATTGTTTTCAAGTTAAACCCATCGTTTATTTTTTAAAGAAAATGTGTGGTTTTCTTTACCCTAAACCAAACGGGTGTCCGTTGAAATAGGTATACAAAAAAAACCCGTAAACCTAGTGTTAATAACACCGAATACATATATTTGATAAAACAAATACCGAATTTCAGCGAAGTTAATATTTTTCGGAAATAAACATTCCATACCGACGAGAAACTTGCAGGATGATCCAGCATAATGCTAATGGATGTCCTACAAAGTACGCAATAAGTCCAAATTTTCCAAGCCCACGGTACTAGCCATTTTCATAATTGCCGACATAATTTATCAGATCGATGAACTATACACGCGTATGTAGATACGTGTGTTGCACATCGGAGAGGAGTTTCGTTGAAAGCTTCGTTGAAAGCCTTTTCGCGATCGATCCACACGTGATACACAGGGTGTACTCGACGTGTCGCGTTGTTACAACAATATCTCTGATACCAGTGTTTTCGCGAAAAAATGCGTCTCAAAGCTCGTACACGATGATAATCCATCTTCTACTTCGACGCTACATAACTTACGATTTTTCCAAGTTTTAGAGTAAACGCATCTTTCGTTTCTTCACGTATACACTTTGTATTATTAATCACGTAGCATGGCAATGGAAGCTCTATAACTCTCAAAGGCTAAAACTAATCCAAAATATGCATAGAGTAAATTTCCAACTACCACTGAACGTAGAAGCAATAATCGTCGAATCAAATATCCGAGAGTGTTCACACGTTCTCACGTTCTGAAGAGGATGCAACTTATACAGGTGATATCATAAAATTCTGCGAGAAATATGTGCGTACAAAATTGTATCTGTAACTTACATTGGATACTTATTCAACATTTTATTACTTACTTAACGTATTTAATATAATTATACTTCGTATTAAATATACATAATATACTATACTTAAGTGTTAATATACTTCACACTTTACACTTGTGATCTGAGATAAACCTCAACTGAGATGTCAATTGTCCAATAAAGAAAAATTCAAACACTTTTTTGTGTTTTTATGGGAAAGAAATGAAAGAAAATCTTGTTTCCATTGGGATTTGACTGAACTAATTTATTTTTTGATTTGATTATAATATTTATTTTAAGTCATGACAAAATGCGTTCTTTTGTATATTCTTTATTTTATTATATGTGCATGTACGTCAAATAGTTCGTTGTTATTTGACATAGTTTAATTTTGTACGTCTAATAATTCAAATCTGTTTATTAATTAAACAGGTAGATATTTTGTAATTAATACGATATCGATGTATGATATATAGTAATGTAATGTTTCATTTCGCTGTAATTAGTTTTGTAATTAAATCGTAAATGATCAGATCTATTTTGTCGTTTGCTTCTTGCGTGTCAAATGTATTTACAGATTCATTATAATTATACTAATTTCAACCCTTTGTACTTATGATGCATTCTCTATCATTCTTTCAATAACTCGTTATTATATTCGGTGTTTTATTTTAAATGCATACTTCAAAAGGGAGTTGATCGATAGCAAGCAATTTAAGCAAATTTTTCTGTTACCTAAGAATGAAATATGGTACTTGCCAAATTTTGAAATATTTTTAATTATTATTTTTACTGAAAAAATTAATCTTAATACTGCAGCAGAAGTAAGACAGTTTAAAAAAAAATTATAAATAGGTTTTGATTCCTTTAAGAAACTTAAATAAGAAAAGGAAATTTTAAGATACGATGCTAGTATTTATTACATGAAAAATGGATATTTTAAATTAAGTTTAAATCTGTGGTCCTATACGAAATAATATTAACCGTTTACAAAACATATTAATTTGATTGCAAAACAATAGATTTAAATAATATTTATTGAATTACATATTTTATATTTTTGTTAAATGAAATTATAGTGCCTTTTTGTTAGTCATTCGTGATTATTGTACAAATGAAATTTCAGATAACTACTTACACAATCTTACATTTTCAAAATGTGAAGTCTTTGAAGTAATATCCATAGAACAAAGTAGAATAAATATAAGTTGCTGATTTACTTTTTTGATTTTTTTGTTCAATTGTCGGGATAAAGAAAAATTCACTTTCTGTTCATAAAACTTCATCCTTTATTAATTTTTCTCTTAGTATTATGCTTTAAATTATGTAATAATACACGTATAATAATTTATCGATTCGACATATTAGAAATAAATTATTTTATGTCTATATTACGTAATAAAATATTTCACTCTTGTAGTTTCATATTATTGTGACAATACTGTCTGATATAAGTCCTCATACAGTAGATATTTCTTTTATTATTATCAATTATCAATTAATAAATTCAATACGTCTGTTATATGATACCACATGTATTATAATTTATTTCACAAGTTACACCCGATTGAATAAAATATATTAACAAAAAATTTTTAACAGAAAATATTTTCGAAGTATTAATAATTTTCAAACTAAATATTATAAATGCTAATAGTTCTAAATATATTCTTAAAATAATATAAAATCAATAAAGTACAATAACTGTCAAAAATTTATCCTCATCAAATTCATCCTTAGTCTTAGTTCAAATAAAAAAATTCACTTCCCCCACCCCTCTCTGTCTCTAACTATTTTACAATTTTCTCTTAAAGGTTTCCACTTAAAAAAATTCTAAAAATTTCCATTTTGATCCCTTCAGATTGAAAGACATTCTTAGTTTGCTGGAAGTATATATCAAAATATAACGGTGTATATAACACCTATAGAAAACTACTGTGTGTGCGAAAGCAGCGAAGATGTGATGGATGCCTTCTCTCAGTATGCACTACCAATTAGTGATACTAAGCACCTAGGATGTGCAATAAGACACACTTTCTGATTATATACACTTTATTACACTTGTAGATGTTTGGCTTTTTCGAATATGATGTAGTAGCGTCACGTGGAGTTGTGTTCCGTTTTATATGCGTTCGAATTGAATTCTCGATTTTCTATTAATTTCTGAATATGTCCTGTATGCGTTCTGACTAATTGTAAGTTCTGGTTGTGTTCTGAGTTCTTTTCGAGCTGTGACTGTGTTTTAAGATATCTCGTTGCGTTCTGTTCGGTATGAGATTAAATTTTTGGTTAAGATTGAATATTAGTGGAGGAAAGGTAGTGCTTCTCGACTGGACGTAAGTGTATTCGAAGGAGTTTAGATTTGAGAAGTAAGAAGCTGTTACGAAACTTGCCTTTCGTATTGGTTTGGCAGTCAATGTGTTGAATTAGAAAAGGGTAAAGTTAAATCGTGAAGCAATAAAGATTGAACACTTTATTTTGTAAGGTAACTGAACTGACATCTACTTGTCAACATGAGACGTACCCTGTCGGACGAGATTTATTTTACAAAATAAAGCGTTTAATCTTTATTACCATACGGCGACTTTTACTGTTCCCACGCTTTAGTTTTACCCGGCTTCCTTTTCGAATTCAACACAATGTCGTGATTTATGGGTAGATGTTTGTTCGTGGCTTCGATGGGTCAGTCGCTCGTGTTTTGTGTTTTAAATATATTCCTTAATCCTCTGGAAGGACGGTGAAGCACATCTAATTTTCGGTGTTTCCGTTGCTACATATTGAATTAACGAACCGACCTGAATTCTTTATATTAATTTATATCAACAATCACAAAAATAATAAAATTAGTTTTAGTAAGTAACGAATAAAAATATTCCGCTGTCTATGTATATTCTGTCTACAAACAGAAAACATTATTACTACTGACCTATAAAAAATGTATACTAAACATACACGATATTATAATAATTAAATGAAAATAATTAGATGAAATTGTCTGATATTTACCTACAAAAGTTAAAAAACAAAATGGTTATTTGGGAATCTCTTGCATATTTTTTATTTTCCATAATACGTATATGAAATATAACATCTTATGTACCAATAAACAATAACTTGTCCTTTAATATTATTCTCTAAAATTCGTAATTAAATAAATAGATTGTTTTTCTTCTCCAGAATGAACGAAATTCTGGCCATGCATCGAAAGATAATATACAACCATAAGTCTTACAGAGATTCTTAGGTAAACAGGTACAAATTATCTATTCCAAAATTTCATTGTATACTCTTCTATGTACATATGTATATTCTATAATTATACAACTCCAGTGTGTTCTTTGTTTTTTTGATTTTTGTCACTAACAATAATTGTACAATCATCCTTCTACCTAAATATAAAGTCAACGTCAATTCTGATCAAAGCATTTGCACATTCCCAGTACCTATAAAAACAAGAACCCAAAAAATGCGTATTTTCATCATTTTGTAAATCCTATTAACAAATCAGTAAATTAATATTTCAAAAAATACGTTTGAAAATCTGTTTTGAAGTAGCCTAATTGCATGTCAATATCACGATTCTCGTACACATCTATGTGATCGATCGATACTGCGTTCCGTAGATCTGTTTATGCAAGGAATATAACGTAACTGATTAACGCGTGAGCGGCAATCAGTAAGGTAGTCGATCCAAGAACGATAATAACTGCTTGGAAGGCTATTTTGTGCAGCGGCGCGAGTGCCGGTATAAAAGTGAAAAAAATAGCTCGGGTATTCCCGGCATGCTTTATTAATTAAAAACGCCAGTCAGCCGGGACTTGCATTACATTTTCTGCAGCTATTCATCACGAAGGTCATAATCTTGTTGTCGGGAGCGGTCGACCGAATTCACGGAATTACGCTGGTTATTATAGCAAGCAGAATGTAGCGGGACCAGCTGACAAAACGCATTCGTTCCGGACCAGGAGGACAACTGTTTCATACGTGCAGGCTACATCGTTGCCAAACTTTTAATTCTCCACGTGATCCTTTTTAAAGTTCGACTCGATTTCGATTATTTCGGTGCACTTTGAACTCTATTCGCATAATTCTTCATGGAATATTTTTGAGTATACAGAATGCAGATTGGAAATTTCTGTATATTCCTATATTTAAAAACGAATACAATTTTCTGTCTTATTTATTTTAATACTCTTCTACATTTTTAATTCTTTAAAAATTTTTTATTCTCTACGTGATCCGTTTTAAAGTTCGACTCGATTTCGATTATTTCGGTGCGCTTTGAACTCTATTCGCATAATTCTTCATGGAATATTTTTGAGT
>NIJG01000059.1:3033280-3051819 GCA_002201625.1 Euglossa dilemma | reverse complement strand
ATAAACTTGTACTTTCATGAGTTTAAGATACATCAATACAGAATATAGATAATATTTCCCATTACAATTGTATATTAATCTTTTAGTAGAAAATTCTTTAAATAAAATAAATATTAACATACATACATCTTCATTTACAAAGTATAATTTCATCTTCTTTTTTTTTCGTATATTTAATTTTTTGAAATTGAATTACGTTATAGATTGTCATCTACTTTACCTTGTAGTAGTTACTTTTAACTTCTGTTAAAATAAACTTTAGTTAATTTTTTCACAAAAATGGTTTAATACGAAGAGGAACATATAATATAAATTTGTTTTCCTTCCAATTTCAGAGTCAAATTTATTTTTTGGAATAATACTATTTACATATCTATTTATTTACTTATATATACAGTTTACATTGCAACTTACACGCCTGTGTGATTTCAGAAACATGCGTTGTAAAAAAGAAAATAGTTTATGCATCAGCAGCATGGCTTGGAGAGGTACATTTCTGAAAGCAAGCTTTATTTATAGTCAATCGACATCTATGCAATTTTCTTATATTATTTTCTTTTACGTGGTATGCTTCCCATAAGTTATCAGATACGTCTGTGTCTCACTCATTTGCGGTGCCGAGTGGTCAAAAGACCAAATCACCGACAGATTAAAACACCGACAGATAAGTGTTCTTTCTACAGAGCAGCGTGTAGTATTAACCCTTTGCGGACAAGAATGAAGTTAACGATACGTCGAGTATATACTAAATAATAAAAAATTACAAACGGAGGGAAATTATGTGAATGAAAAAATATGTCAACACCGATGCCAATGTTAAAATTATTTTCCGCTATAAGCTGCTTTCACTTTAAAAAATACAAAAATTTCCACGTGTATCATGACACTCGTTCGCAAAGGTTCAATAGAACGAAATTGTAATAAAGGCTAATGAAGTATAATATTAATAAAAAGGATACCGTTCATTTATTTTATAACAAGAAGAAACCAAGGAAAGAGTATTTTTGTCTTGCTTTTTGGGGTAGTTAGTAGCGGGNCGAAATTGTAATAAAGGTTAATAAAGTGTTAATAAAAAGGATAGCATTCATTTATATTACATCGCTTCCATCCAATCATCACAGCAAAGAAGAAACAAGCAAATACTTAGAATCATCGACAAAACACATTCAATATAAAAGCATTCCAGGCGAGGCATGACAAAACAAAACGACCCTTTTCTTTTCATACCATCAGCCCTTTCGCTTGCCCACAGTTACGAGGCAGCGGTACATTCGTTCTCCAAACAATACTACTCGGAAACTTGGCACTGGAATTAAAACGTAATCGAGAAAAGTTATTTCGAAAGCCATAGGAACGAAAGTTCGGCCGTGGAACCAAACTGGGCTTCGCCACCTGTGTAGCGGTTAGAAGTTTCTATCGTCTAAGGATTAATATCAGGCAGCTTCTTTCGTCCGAAAAAGGCGGGCTTAAGCGATCCGGTTACTGGCTCGCGGCCACTTTGGCCTACGAAGGAGAACGCGATATAATATTTCGTAAAGGGGCTGACACACCCCGTCATTTTCTACTCTACTTCGCTACAGAGAGTGCAGACGGGGTGAACAAAAAGGCCGGCTGAGCCTATCTGACGTCTGTGCACACACCAGGATGTCGCTCGTGAGAAAGCGCTGTTCGTGACCTGACGCGCAAACAATGTACCGCCGAAAATATTTCTTCCTGCTCTCTCACTGCTGCTATACTGGTTATACACGCGCTGCAAACTCCAGCTGAAAGTTTCCGACGATGCTCTTTGCCCGAAGAAAGTATTGTTTTCGCGTCGCGAAATATCCCCTTTTGAAATTCCCGGCTAAACGCGCTGCTCCGGGTCTGACGTCGGCTTCTCATAGGTGGAACCAAGTGATCGCGGAGAGTAGCTTCGGGAATTTCAATTTTCCACGATACCGTGACGTTGGGATACGGAGCTTGTGATGTTAGAGCCAGAGAGTAGAGCAATGCTGAAGAATCTTGTCACCAAACCTGACAATAAACTCGTGGCGACTGTTGAACGACACGAGAGTGCAAAGAAAGAAGAACAGAATGGAAAGCGTTTCGACCTGAGTCTAGCAAGGTGATAACCCTGAAGAATATTAACCCTTTGTAGACGAGAAACGAAGTTAACGATATATCAAGTGTACACTAAATTATTAAAAACAACAAATCGAGGGAAATTTTTGGCATTGAAAAATATGTCCAATATCGATGCCAATGCTAACATTATTTTTCGTTATATTCCAAACAGCTTTCACTCGAAGAAATAAAAAAATATCCACGTGTATTATGATTTTCGTCCCCAAAGGGTTGAAACCTAATAATAACAGAGTTAATCGGCCCTATCTGAAAATCATAAATACACCGTTCAGTCTACATGCCATAGCAAAGTCAGATGTATTATCCTAAATAACTGACTTTGCCCTCATAAACATTTTAATCCGTTTTCCAACACTGTATCAAAGATCTATTACTCTAAAACTAACCGTTTCTTTGCAAACACCATACCCTGATCTCCCACGCCACGTTTAAGATCAACTGCATTACTTTAAGTTTAAAACTATCTTTCCTCCGATAGTTATAAACATCCTTCCCCACTCTCTCGAACCACACCCAAAAATCTAATGTATAAAAAACGAGTAAACCAAGGAATAAAACAGTATAAAGCATATCTTCAAACCATACAGTCTACGTTTTGTTCACCCTTTACTCGCGAGTTACATTATAATTGGTCTAACGACAGTAAAGATCTATTGATATTACGGATCAATAGATATCAACTCGTAGTATTTTAACTCTATATTTGAACGGTTCACCTTAGTTGGACAAACGTTCAAACTCAATACATTATTGTCATCGGGAGCTGTTGTAATGTCAGCTATCTTATCACGTCGGGAAATCCTATTTGTAGAAAGTAGAGGCCTTACTAATTTTTTCTCGAATTCCTTCGATGTTGAGTGTACGGTGGTCAGAAACTTTTCAACCTGATAGACACTTCACCGATAAGCTATTATGGTTATATAGGACTATTTAGGCAGGATCATCTTCTAGAGTTCCAAAATTCATTCGTTAACAGCGCTAGAACAATCGTCAGAAAAACACTCGGAACATATATTTAGATATACGAGAAACACCAATAGAACGAATCAGAATGATCTCAAATGATCGTGGAATTACTGAAAACTCAATCAACAGAACTAGACGGGACTTTACAGAAGTCGACGCTTTAGAAAATCACACTTTCAACCAGGTCTGTATTGTTAAGTTTACTAAGACGAACGTTCTGAATATCATGATACATAGTCGTGTCACGGGACTTATATTCCCGTGAAGCTCATGGGAGTTGAGAGAATAGAGACGCAACATGTGAATTAATGTTGCACACTGCGTATTGGATAGATTGGTATGATGGTGAAATTTGAATTTCTTGATTATTGTAATTTTCAGGTTGAGTGTATTTGTGGCCTCATGTTATGAAAAATGATACGGTTTTTTGTTGCGAGCTTTTAATTTTGATCGATTGATTGGTTAGTGGGATAAATAAAATAGAATATAATTTATTATGAGGATAGAGAATACAAAATTTTTAAGATTACAGTCAAATAAGAATCATCTATATTCTTTGTTATAAAGAATACTTTGTTTGCTAATTATGAGCTTGGAGTTTGAAATTGTCAACTATTGTATGGTCAGTGGGATGACGAAAATATTATAGTTGTTATAGAGGTACAAATTAAAAAAACATTTTAGATCACTGTGATCACAGGGATTTTTATAAAAACGGAATTTGAAAATTTGTTTATTAATTATGATTAATAATCACTGACTATACCCCACTGAGAACACTGTACTCAGAATAGTTGTCAATTATGGTTACAAAAAATCTGACGATTTTTTAATGTGAACATTTGGTTGAATGGTTGTATAAGTAGTCATAGCAAGTAGTATAAAACTTATTATAAAGATGAAATTGAAAAGAAATTGTAATCACTACTCATATACTACTGAAAACTTTTCAGAATTTACTTATTTATGAGAATTTAAAAGAATTTACGATATAAAAATTCTCACATTCCAATATTTAACTGTGAAATAAATTTAGGAAATCCTTAAAAATTGAAATTTTTATTTAAATATGGCCCTCATAAATAAAGTGTAGTAAAAATAAGAAATTTTCCGCTGTTGAAGATAACTTTAAATCAGAATTTNGTGATTATTTATCAATTGATTAATAATTTATATATATATATATAAATATCTAACAGAAGATATTTTGAAATTATTATTCTCACATTTATTTTTTATTTTTCAATCTATTTTTACTTCATTAATAGAACAGCGAGCATTTATCCAGTTAAGATCAACCCATTGTTACACATAGATTTAACTGTGTATAATTTAGCACGGTATAAGCTATATCATTTGTCACGGATTGAAAAATATATCACTCGTTGATCTGGCATGCAATTTACGCTGATCTCATATATCAAATCTATTGGGAAAGGAATTACGAAATACAGGATATCAATACCAAAGCATTGCTAATTGAAATGCAGAACAGTGAAAAATCGTTTGGATGAATTTCAATAAAATAAGGATGTCATTGATTTGCACTGAGGAAATTGACATTACGTAAAAGCACTGATGCGAATATTTTCAAAAATAATTTAATTATAGTTATACACCTTTAAAAAATTTTTATATTATAAATCTGACATATCAATTAAGTTTATCAAACATAGAATTAATATTTAGTAAACTATTGAAGGTTCTGTAATAATTCACTTTTAACAAATTTTCTGTAATCATAGATATAACTTTTATTTACCGTGAACAACTATTATCAAATGTTATATATTTCTTCTTATGTATAATTGCATATCCTTTTTATGTTACTACAAATTTGCATAGTATGATCTAATTAAATTTTATTCCAGTATATCTTACACTGGTGGAAATGGTATAACATAATCCTTAATTAAGACTACAATTATAATTACAAGAACGTATACTATTAAAATTCTTCTCTCAGTCTTACATATAGAATTTTCTAAATTACAAACATTCCTTTTATATTAAGACAGTACTGAAACACGTTCGTTGTAATTATTCCAGATCATCGTATTCTTTATGACTTATGCTTTACATAAAATCCCCAAATTTATTATATTACATTTGTAGAAGTACACGATATAAAATGTCAAAGCTTATAAACATTAACAAGACACACGCAATTCATTATAAAAAATAATTTAAGTTAAAAATTCATGATAACTAATTTCATTGCTTGTATTACTCTACATCAGGTTATGTTGCAGTAGTATAAAAGTAGTTTACAAAATTATTACAAAAACAAACCACGTAAAACGTGTAAATACAACAATAATAATGTTTGAAATGACAATTGTATTATCGATATCGATAATCTGTAGAAGTTTATATGTCGGGCAATTCACATGTCAGCAAGGGCAGTTTGGTGACCGAGCCATGTGGTTACCGTTATGTTCAAACTTTCCCTTACAAAACGACGTTCAAGTCCTTGACTCACTCGATTCGATGACCACCAGCGTATTCCCAAATTGGAAAACTTACCCTGTGATCGCCCAGTTCAAGAATGTGCCGTTTTAGCCACATTTCACGGCAGATGACGCAAGTCAGCAATAAGAACATCCAAATACCACGAGCTAGGTCCGTCCACTCAGACCACGAAAAGGTCAACATGTATCAATTGTAGGTCAGTTTCATGTATATAGTTCTTTTATATCCCTCACGGTAAAAATGGACATTCGGGAACCTTACTTAAATCTAAGTATAATATTTATCAAAAGCAATTTATCAAATTACATTGAATAATTACTACTATTTCAAATTATATAGTTGTTGATTTAATTAGTATTTTGGGAGATTATAGATTAAACTTATCATATGCTTGTTAAATTACTGCTATATTTTGATTGCAAGTTTCAAGTTGTGTAATTTTGGATACCAAATTTGTATAACCTGATTGTTTCAGTAATATCTCAATTTTAGAATAATTTAGTAGAATTGCAGCTTCGATATGACATTTGGAAAATTTTTTAATCGATATACTTTCTCATATCGTTTAACAATTGAAAAATAATTAATAAATACAGTACAAATGACACTTCAAGCAAATATTTAGCACACTCGGTTCATTGTAATACAACAGAAAGATAGATACATGCCAGTCATTATAATAGAAGTATTAACCATTTGCGGTCCTATGTCGAGTGTGACTCGACATCGGAAAATTGTTTCAAGAGATATACACTTGAAAATTACAAAGTATAACAATAGTGTAACTATAACTGACATTCAATCGAATTTGTTTCTTCCTTTATTTATTAAAATAACCCCATTTTTTCTCGAAATAAATTCCAAATAATAAATTTACAAACGTTAAGGGCTACTGGTAACAAAATTGAAATATAATTCGGACCGCAAAGGGTTAATAAAAGGCACTTATCAGCATACAGTAATAACCTGACACTCTAAAGTGAATAATTCATTTACCATAAATATTTTAAATATTATATTTCAAATTTTGAATTTGGTAGAAAGTGTAACTACCTTTAATTATCAATAAAGTATTCACTAAATTCAATTACTGTAATTGCTATAAGTCACTAATCAACATGAAAATTAAAGTATGATATACAGAAATAACAAATCGATCCAAAGTACATAATAATACTTGATGAACAGTGTATATAATATAATAATGTGTACACAAATATCAATTTTTACAGCATTACAGCAATTAAATTTAAAAATTTGTGTTACGATATTAGTAAAAATAATAACATATAAAAAATGTATATAATACATGTAGGAACATGCTTGATTGGTATAGAAGAATAAAGCATGTTGTTTTATTCTAAAATATATGTGGGATCGTATTTTCGAGGCGAGTATTGACTTAAATAATATTGCAACTTCTTGGTGGAATACAATAACTTTATCAATACAATAACAGTAAAATGGATTAAAAAGTATGCACATATATTCTGACTGATCACTCGACCCTTTATTCTTACAATGAAAGTCTTACAAATTCTAAATTGCTTTTAAAAATTGAACTGTGTTTAACAACTGAAACACAAGTTAAAAACTGTCATAAACTGACTAGAAACTGAACTGACAACTGATCTAAAACTGAACTGCTTTCGCCCTTGTTTTTCTATTTTAAATCTTTCATTCTGTCTCCTTCCATACACAGTTTTTAAACGAATGAGATACAGACATATGTGATAGCTCATAGTTATAAAATGTATATAAATCGCGATAATAAAATATTATCTATTAACCAGTTAAGTATGGCGATAATCAGGCGATGACGGATATAGTCGTCAAACACAGAGTAAATGGCGCTGTCGAAATATTGGGTTAAAAAGACGACTTTATTTTAGAAAATGAACAATCTTATTTGTAATATTTACACAGTCGCTCAACATGAACATATATTTACACATAATAAACGACAAACTAGGGAGGGGGGCAGTGGTACGCGTAAGAGCCACTTCGATTCCTAAGTGGGGACTTCTAATCGCAACGCGAAAATCCAATTCTCCGAAAACTAACCAGTAAAACAAAAGAAGTGAGACAGTGCGCATAAGTTCTTTCAACGAACTAATATACTTTGTTTTTTTGGTTTTGACACATCAAGATGAAAATCGGGATAATCAAAGATCCAGTGTTACTGCACTGCTTACGAGTTAGCTCTCACGAAGTTATAAATCCAACTAAAATTATTTGTAATTTTCATTTGTTTTTTTTTTTATTTCGTGTTGACCTCTAAACATTATAAACTTTACGAATATAATTTAGTTTGCGCAAAAATTACAATTTAAATATCAAATTGTAACAAAATTTTACGCATGACGGTTATAGTCGTCATGACACAAAATTTTGCCATATCTCCATGACGGATGTAGTCGTCAAACAGACTTAACTGGTTAAAGTCCTTTCACCAAACGCTCTCCTCTTAATAACGTTCCAGGCACCTCAAGAGAATTACAATTAACCCAATCTCCTTCAACGACAACAATCATCGCCACATTTAAACGCTTTCTCACTGATCCCCGTACCGTTCGTTTCTTCTCTCGAATGCCGACCGAACATCGATTTCCTAATTACCAGTTATTTATCTTGCATCGGGGTAGTTGGCCAGGAATGGTTTCCAAGTTGGCTCGAGGGATCGTCGTTTTACTTTCCTTCCAAGAGAAAAATGGCAACTTTATATTTCCTCTCTCCTTCCGGGCTCGCGAGGCTCGCGCTAAAAATATAAGTTTCCCCTTGTTCCACTTCCCTAATCTTCCGTTTCGAGTCGCAGGAAACTCGACGGAAAGCGTGCAATTCTCGAAGACACATTTTCCTCTTTTCCCTGTCTGCCTCGTTCTTTCCTTCCTCCCTTCCAACGCGAAATCTGTCGCACAACTCCGGAGCTCACTGCACGCCGACCAACGGTTTTCCATCGCGTGGAATCGACTTTAAGTGTCGTATCGAATCGGCATACGAATCTCTCATTACGCGGATCGAGCGTGCTCTCTCAGCCGGGTAGAGCGTTGCGAAACTGGAAGAAATAGGCGAATAAATAAACGGCGGGATCGAGCGGAATAGTATCGACTGCATCGTTCCAGGCTGGTTTGCTGCTCGCGACGGGTTACGCGAGGCAATCCAACGCGAGTTTCCATCGTTCGTGATAACTCATACGGGAGATACATACGGGAACACTTTGGCCGGCTTTGCGCCGCCTGTATGCGCCATATTTCCTATGGCTATCCGCTAAGTATTCCGCTTGCCATTTCTACGGAAATGGAAAGTTACAGGTTGGGGTTAAATTGCTGGAAAAGTGTTAACACAGAAATTGCGACAGTGAATTTTATTTTTTTAGATACACGATGGGAAACAAATATGAAAAGGACAAGAACAGTCGAGAGAGGACTTAGTTATAGTTGGTTAGAACCGAGTGTTGAGTCAATTCATTCAGTGTCGAGTTAGTGTCGAGTGTCGCGTTGTAGTTGAGGTCTCTGAGTTATCGAGTTGTAGTTGAAATAAGTTAAGAATAAATCGGATCCTTATTTCCTCACATATATTTATATTGTTAATTTATTTTATCAGTAAACTACCATCGTCCTATCACTACAATATCTTTACTTCATAATAGTAACAGAACTGTGTAACACGTACTGTTTACCGTTTCTTTGTTCTAAAGTGGAAGAATTGATCAGGAATTCTGGAAATTTAATTTTATATTATTGTTGTAGGCAAGGCAGGTTCGTATTGATGATTTAATGGAAGGATCAAAATTTGTTGTACGTAGTTGGATATATTCTGCCTCGTTTTCTCAGCGTGCATAAATGTTGAGACGCTGAGCACTTGGGTTGTATAATAAAACGCATTGGTTTGCGTTTCACACTTTATTATACTGGTTTGATGATGCGTTGTATGCGCTCTTTTTGCTGTCTGCATTCTATCGATAGTGTCCTGATGTGATCTGTTTGATTGTTGATCGTGTTCTGTTTTCATTCTGATTGTGTTGTTCATGTGATCTTTTTGATGTTCGGTTTAGTTCTCGATATGATTTATTTCATGTTTCCGGTTTACGTTCCGTTCGCGTTCTGTTTGCGATTTGATCGTGTTCTGACTGTTCTGTTCGATGTTTGTTGAAGTTTGATAGAGAGAAATAGAGTTTTCTGATTAGGTTGTGTATGTGTCGGGAGAATCTTTGTATATATATGTTACATGTACTACTTTAGATGAATTTTAATTAGCATTCAATAAGACGAACGATTTAAAAAATTTAAATTTTTTATATAAAATTTAAATAAATTAGTTTCTCACAAAAATGTCTGCATAACTAAATTCCATATGTAACGAAGTATAGTTTGATGAAAGAAAAAATTTGTTTCTAGCTTTGTGATTCCTCAAGATATTCCAATATTGTTTTCGACTCTTACCTTTTGCGGCTGTTCTCATTGTTGACCATTTGATATGGTTGTTAAAAAAAAAAAAATACGTGTTAAATATTTTTACGAGAACTATCTCTTGCATAATTTTGTCAAATTCGGTGTGGTCGGGTTGGATATGTTTCCACGTGAGCACTGGTTGCTCATTTGTCAATAATGCAAACACAGGAATAGTGGTTACACTAAAACAAGAACGATCTCTGAGATTAGTGATTATTATCAATTTTATCAGTTTGCACATGAGATTATGTTCAGTGCGTATTTCTTGGAACGACTTCATTTCCTAGGCATTATGAGACATTTATGAAAATAGAAAATATGCGAAAGAATGTTTCAAACAAATTTTATGCATTTTTTTTAAGTATTGCATGTTGTGTAAGAAAAATGGGATGACTATGAAGCGATCTCGAGAACACTTTAAAAATAAATTTTCAATTGCAAAACTACAAGACATATGCAAATCTGTTTTACCTGAATCATTTGTTCATAAGATTTTTTGTTGTCACTCTATATCTTTAAGTGAAAGAAAGAAATTGTTTTTCAAAATTATTTCGAAGTTTATTTATATTATTTTTTTTTATAATTCGTATAATGTTTAATAATATCATGTATAATATAATTAATTTATATTATAATTTGTAGATTTCATATTTTGTGATTATATATAACTGTTTAGAATTATATATAGTTTCCATAGTTAAATTTTTGATATTTTTTGAATTAGATATTTTGCATTTGTATTATGATTACAGTTTTCAGTTTGCATACTGATAAAATAATAATATTAATTTGCTAATAGTAATTTGTTTAGAAAAAAAAATTCCTCTTATATAGTATTCTATATAATGCTATAAATTAATACTATATTAGTAACTAGTGGTACAACTAGACAGAAAGTGATTCTGAGTAAAAATAAAAATAAAAATATGACAAGAAAGAAGAGTACAATTTTCTCATGAAAAGCTGTCTTCCAGAAAATCGAGCAAGATGCAAATTCGTCGAGAGCACGTTCTTTTATTCATTGTAGACTGCCAAAATATGTCTCTGAACAGTTTTAATATTCTTATATCTATTTAGGGGGGATGCTCTCTAGATTGGCTGACTTGGCGATCGGGAGCCCGCTTTTCATATTTGGGCGCCCTATCGTCTTTTGTCTTCGCTGCGGGTACGTGCCACGGATCGTTCTCGATGATTCTGATCTTTCCAGAACCGTGGTTCGCGGCACGCACATTCACGCGATTTGCGATCGGTTCCAGAATATTCGCACGAACGCTCGACCGTCGAAAGCTCTCGATGCTTCGAGGATCGAGCCGCACGACGCGTATCGCGGTCGCTGCATCTATTAAATAGATCTAATGATAGAATAACACAAGGGATTACTGTATTTTCTAATGTTCAAGAGGAAAGATAGCGTAAAATTAAAATTTGATTAAATTTACTTGCATTTCATGAATTTTCAAGCTCTATTTTTTCGAAAACAAAACCTCAAACGAAAAAATTTCATTCTTCTTTCTCGACTTATACAACCAATTATCGCGATTTTTTATATTATAGTTTCTATGCTTTATATTTATGCTATATTATATTTTTATAATATTTTATATTAAAGATTATTTGATTGTCACAAATTTCATATTTTCTCCATCATATGCAATTTTTTGGTCAAATCAAGTGTACCTTTAACTTTCTATAATATGATTTTCTTCTGAAGAATTATTTGTTAAACTAGCATTTAATGTAAGTTGTGTTTAACGTTACTATACTTAATATTATATGCAACTTAACTGAATTATATAACATAACTATATATAGCATAACTGAATATATAACATAAATGAATTATATATAGTACGTAGTTGACTATACAAAATTTAATATACAAACTATTTTGAATAAATCAACATATTTTATTTTAATATTCAAATATTTCTAACAAATATATTGTTCATTCGTATATAATTATACTTCATTGTGAAATGTCGAAATATCCAGAACGTGTTGAAAATAATATTAGTTGCATAACCAGTGTACCACTCGTCATTGTGCAGTTTGTCATGAAAAATTGTCATGAAAATAAAGAGGTTAATAACATACCATAACCTATTTATTACATCCACGCGGTGTATAGCAGAACGCCGATTATTCGACTGAAAATGCAAATACCAAAGTTCGTGCAACAATCGAGATATTATATATAACTAATGGTTGGTAATCACGAACCGCAATGTCAATCATATATTTCCACAATCGTTATTGTTGAACACTCGGCAAAATTCTCTTGTGTTAAAGCATATATTTCCTAACAAATTTATTATTGCAAAATATATTATTAGAAGACTAAAAAATAAATAGCGAATAAAACACGATGAAAAATATTTCATATTTTGTTGAAATAAATTACACAGGAAGGTATTATAGAATAAATATACTGTACCGTATACATGTTATTTTATTTATACAAATATGCGGAAAAATATAAATCTGAATAACATTGGTACCATACGATATTGGTATTGACTTTGTTTTTCCAATGGTAACTCTAATATTTCTTCCATAAAATAAAATAACGGATAGTACATGAAAAACATAAAATATACTATTGAGAAATATGCAAAGCCAGTTTAAAATAATGGTTATGTTGTTTGTATACATTACCGGTGGTTTACGATGTGAAAACTACTATATATATTGTCATTGTGCAACAGCCTTTATAGTATGAAATATTTTACGATAATGCATCTGCTTATATTCAAAATACCAAATAACCAGAACGAAAAATTATGGTGAACAACAAATTGCTTACGCACCACAAACCATATCAAAGATGTTCCTTATCACGATAAACAATTTTTCCTACTGGGAAAGAAGAAAATTGTAGAAAGTTAATTTATTTTTTACTTTCTATAATTTTAATCGATAAACTTATACAACAGAAATAAAAACTGTAAAAAGGTATAAATGAAATTAATTAATAATTATTCGTTATATCCAGTTTTATCGTTGTTCAAACTGTGTTAGTACGTTTTTCATTTTTAACACGAAACTTTCCTTCTTTCCTTTATCTTTTTATACTAAATTTCCTTTTCCCTTTACACATTTTCTCTCCGCGACACGTTTAAGCAATAAAACGTGTTTTTACACATTTTCTCTCCGCCTTGTCTGATATGTATACTTACAAACTTTATTGTTTTTAATCTTTCATCGTTGACATTCCAGCAAATGAATGTACGGCTTTTGAACCTAAATGCTTCGAGATAAGTCTTGCTAACCTATAAAATCTCCATCCATTCTTCTTCTGATAACTTTCATGCCGCTCGTTCAAAGTAGTCTTTGTTATTCATGACCGTCACGAAAATACGATTTTCCAGGAGCTATTCTTTATACAAAGCCAGTTTCCGTTAAACTTGGAATAAAGTTAAAAAGCTACAATCTTTGCACGATTACACGTAACGCCATATTTTCACTTGTAAATCCTACTTTAATAAATATTTTCAATTAACTCTTTGCACTCGACGCCTTTCTGACTACAAAAGACTGTAAATTTACAGATTTTCTGCGATAAAACTGACGTATATCGTATATATCATATAATAATTAACGCGTACAATTATTTTATTTCGATGTCTTGCATATTGTTATATTATGATAAATTTGATATATTCATTAATAAGGGTCTTCAAAGTTTTATGGTGACTAACAGTCGCCTCTTGAGTGCAAAGAGTTAATATGTTAGATTTTTAATATCATTGATAATTTCTCTTGATTCAATGACATACTTATTCTCTTCTTTCCATCATCTTCTAACTATTCATAACTATTTATAATATAATATTGTTTATTTTATATGAATAATATCGCATTTATTCATAGCTTTTTGCAAGCATATTATTCAATCAAATATAATATATAATTAAATTGCACGTTAAATATAATCTATCTAAACTTTCAGGTTATCTGTCACTGGTGATAAGAGTATTTGTTAGAATATCATATAATTATATTTATAATGTACACAGAAGACTTTTTACTATACGATAGAAAATTATATACGAATTACAATGTATATAATAGAAATGTACAATGTCTCTGTCTGTTTTCTTTTTCTCTTTCTCTCAAATATTAGATCGTTCGGAAAGTCATTTCCTTTTTTTCCAATAGAGAACCTAATTGTATTTTTTCATAGCAAACTTCACACTTCGATCGCATAAAAAAAAAAGAGAGAAAAAAACACGAAATGATTTTCTGAACGACCGAATAGAATGCTCGCTTTTGTTAGACTTCGTCACTCTCTCAAATTTTGCTAGATACTAATCAGACACACTTCTCTCACCTTCATTCTTTCCTCTACCATATCACCCTATATTTATTACAGATATACCCGTTTCGATAACAGCTCTCGTGTACGACCTCTTACATAATCATTTAATACATAATCGCCCCACTCACTCTTCCATGCAAACATCACGCACTTTCACATTGCAACATATTCCAATCTATGATAATCAGTACCACGATAGTATATTTTTAAATTGCGTATTACCAATTATGTCTTTTTTTCGAATAATTTACTTAATGTCTCGAAATCGATGTTAATTATTCCACCAATCCTTACAGACTGAACAGTGACATAACATAACTTTATCATACTAGTAGCCTGCAAAAATCAACGTTAATTGTATATATTAACGAGCGACACACTTGTTTAGCTATGCAAGGATCCCTGTCTCGTTCTGAAATGAGATTATATTTATAACTATATTACCTCTTTGCGCAGTGTGTATAGCGAAAATAAATTTAACTCGAATATTTATGCACATGGTTCACGCATCGCGCGTATAAATTACTCAGAGCTTTATGTACGTTACGTATAATTGCGCCATTATCGCTAAATATTTTATTAAGTTTATTGAGAGTTCATTTTCGCGTTGCCATTGAAATTTTGGGTGCAGTGCATTTTAAGTCTACCGGAACACCGGTTCGTTTCCGCATAAATAACGAAAAACCATGATAGGGTATAATCATAATTTATATTAATCGGATGTAAATTACTGCTTAACGAATCTTTTGTGCCGCAGATTATCCGATTCGATGGAATAAAATTCTTCTTTTAATTTTACGGTCGCTGTGTCGCAAATCTGCATGATAATAGAACAGATTTTACCATAATACGTGTCGCCGCAATTTAGCGATTACAAAATTTCCACGGTGTTGATCGTGTTCTTAATTTCTGCGGTGGAATTATGGAATCGCGTGAGGTGTTTACCGAAAGTGATAAAAATATACAACATAATATGTCTCGAGTTTAAAAGTCCGATCCATTGAAATATATTACGACGATGTTATCGCGGGAAATTTGAAACGTGCATTCGTCAGCGAAATTTATTACGCGTGATAAGAGCCAGGAATGATTTCAAAATGATAATCTCACGTCAGATGATGTAATTCATCGTGTACATCTCGAGAAATTATTATTTACTGGTTGATAAGCAATTCTTGGGATACAATTTCCTAAAAACTGTTTGCCTCCCCTTTCACGTGGGTCTTATCAGAATGAGCTATCCCGAGAGCTGTTCAGTTGCTCAAAATGATTTATCGAAACTCTCAACTTACGGCGAATATGTTAAGGAAAAAGGAGGGAAAAAAAATGAAAGGGATTTGAAAGCGCGATACTTCCAGGAAATCTCCATTTAAATTCACCGTGCGTGCGTGACGCCTGTGAAGGTACAAGTGTAACAGAGAATTTATGTGACACGAAATGTGTCGTATTCTTGTGACATTTCGGCGATTTCCTTTTAAAACTACACGCCATTGTTGATCACCGTTTATGGAAGAGCCACTCTTTGTTCGCAGCGTCGACTAGCTTTTATTCGTAATAGAATACGTGACGCTGGCAGCGCGATGTAAAAATTTCAAGAAAAACGTGAAAACGTTCATACAAATCTATCTCACCCGGGTCTGACGAGATGGGCTGATAAACAACTGTGAATGAAACTGTGCCCGCTAATACACGAAGCAAGACAGTCCAGGAGGATTCATTTTAGTATGAATTTTACTTTGGTGATTGTCTACTCTGACGCTTTTCGTTTCGTTGGTCCATCTTGAAAGTTATGCATATGCATATCGTATTGTGCTCAGATGTGTTCATTAAACGATACACCATTTTAATAATTTATTAGTGTAAAAGGATGAGAATAAATACTATACCTTTTATAATCATGCTGAAAGAGTATCGGTGATATTATTCTAATATAATTAAATCTGATGGATTTATATTAATAGTAAATATGTGTTAGCAAATTATATATAATTTACATATTAATAATTTATATAATAATAACCTATATTAACAGATAATAGTAATAATACTTAGTAATTTAATTTAATGATAATTTACGTAATTCATTTGAATTTATATCTAGTCCATTTTTAGCTCATACTTCATTGTGTATAATTATATTAATTTATGAGTAGAAACATACTTATCACCTTGTAATTAATTAAATTTTAGTATATTTCTAATTGCTTTTATATTAAATGAATATTGAATAGTTGCATATATATATGTCAAAAGAATATGTTGTCAGAAAATAACAAATGAATGTTTTATAGATAAAAAATGTTTCAAATTGAAATTATGTTTGTAATTGTGTGAAATAGTTTATATGCAGTTATGTACTATGTTCACAAATAAAGTTTCACGATTTTAAGCATATTTTCAAAATACATACAAAAATGTCATTATTATACATTAAAAGAAATTTTCTTTTGTGATAAAAAGTGATGATTAAAGAAATTAAATTTCTGGAAATACACATGATCACAGAACAAATTTTTTAAATAGAGAACTGTTATGTAGTATAATCGTTTTTTATACAACTTCAGCACGAAATCATAAAAATTCTAGACTCTTAACTTAAAGGTGACTCGAGTACCCTTTATTTAATTTCTACGAAAGTCTGCTCATCTCATGGAGTGTCATAATTTAGAATGATAAGGATTAAGTAAATTTAAAATTAAAAGGTAAACACAGCTCTAGTATATAGCTATATTTGGCTCGGTTGGCATATCGTATTTATAAATTAATTTATTAAGCGATAGCCCCGATTAATGTCGAACCACTGATATTCAGGACTATCTACAATTTCTAACTGTAAATATTTAACGTTAAGTAATGAAGTATATAATATGTTGATTTACTTTCGATTTCAATGTACTCAGTTTGTTAATTAGCATTATCAAATTCTGTTCAATATCTCAAATATTACAAGAAAAAATTAACAGTTTCCTGAAGTATTATCAGTAATATTCATGAAAAAGCCATTCTAAATTGACATTTTTCTGCAGAAATTGACATTTCAGCACTTTTTTCCATCCTAAACGTCTTAAATAATTGTTTTAAAGGATGAAATGCTTGAAAATACTCTTACGTTCGACTAATTTTATAAGAGCTTCACAGTGCATGAGCCGACCATAATTGAATACATAGATTAACCATAATTTAACGATTCATGCACGAATTTGTAATATTTTGATAAAAACGTACATTTGGCAGAAAATAAAATGCTATAAATTTTTACCTAGTTGATATTTATTCTAATAATTTTCTAATCTTACAAAATGTTAATTAATTTCTTCTGTAATGTTTATTAGTTTCTTCCTTTTAAATATAATTGTTTAAACTAAATGTCCTCAACATTTTAGATAATTCGAAGAATCTACAGTATTTATATAAAATTTATAACCTTAATCTCAATATTATGTTATTCTATGTATATTACAATTTGTTTCAAAGATATTATCCACTATAATTAAAGACATCACACTCTGTATTATGGGTATAATGTTATACAGGATGTTATGCGATACTATACAGTTCACCCAATAATTAAACATGTACTTAAGTACTTTGCTAATTAGCATACATACGCTTCCTGTTATATGTACATCGACTTATTTCCATTTTAATACTTCAATTATTATCGTTTGGCCCTGTAATTAATATTATTACAACGATTATAACGTTGAATTATACGTATATTATACGTAAATTCATGTCACATGACACATGACAATTAAAGTTCCTGGACACTTTTCGTGAATTTACTTCTATACAATACTACGACCGGATAAACCTTTGTTTGACCTTCTGGATTTGTAAAAATCAGAAAGTGAGATGTTGACCAATCCATCTTCTGGAAAGAACACCATAGTGGATTGATAATGATGTCGTTGAAGAAGAAAAACCATAGCAAATGTATAATATGTTACAAAAAGAATTACAACTTACCAATAGTCTATCTCAAAGATTGTTAGTGTTTTCTTTATACTGTAATTCCTTTTATATAATTTACAAATTTTATGTAATGATTCTATAATCGATTCAGCATAAATGTAAGAAAAAGGAGTCCCCTATTAATTATTAATTTTTTTAAATAACTTTTTGTTATTTATTCCATAAATATGGAGCCTTTTCATGCTGATTTCTACTGTTTCTTTAGTATACCAAGGCAGAGAGAATCAATTAGA
>NIJG01000059.1:3018690-3033269 GCA_002201625.1 Euglossa dilemma | reverse complement strand
TAATATAATAAAATAATATAAAATTTATGAATAATATTTATATATTATTTATATAGATTATCTATAAGTATCACTTAACTTCAAATTTAAATACTTTCAAAGGTCGCAAATTTTCGCAAATTTTTTTTAATAGATTTATCTGAGATGATGCAACTCGATTCCTAGTGAAGTCTCATGAATAATTTGACTATTTTTCTAATTACTCCTTTAAGTATCGATAAGAATTATAATATCTTTGATGGAATAGGGTCTTTAGGATGTGGAATGTTTGGAATCTCATGGAAGAAATATTTCCTATCGGGGAAGAAAACTCAAATTCGCCAATTGTCAACGAGACACGTATCCTATCGGACGTACTCCCTTCAGTTATTTTACAAAATAAAACATTGTTTCCATACGACAAGTTTTATTGTTCTCACGCTTTCGTTTTACCCAGCTTCCTTCTCTAATTCAACAATTTTGGAACAAGAATTACGCGAGAAAATTCAAAGTAATTTTGTACTTTTGAATTACAAAGTTTCCGTTTATTGAATATAGTTTATGGGAAAAATCTTTAAAAAAAAATTTCTTAAGTACAAGATGCTTAGATAAATCGAGCATGCTATAAATCTTTAGACATTTAGCACTAAATTTCGTTAGCTTTGATGATTTTTAACCCTATCACTGTAGCGCGTTATTCGCACGTCGGTCGCTGCATTGTACAAACAAGAACAGTACCCAGAGATTTTATACCATTCGTAGGACTAAAAAAGCAATCATTGGAAATACAATTAATTAAAAATATCCGTTTCTTAATTGATGAAGGGGAATAAATTCGTTCGAGCAGCTGTCATACATTTTCGTCTTTCGTGTATATCGACGGATTTCTGGAGACGTATATATACGCCTTTCGTACATATCGATAGACTTTCATAACGAAAGGGTTAATTCGTAATTGGTTATAATATTTCCCAATTTCAGACAGCGTTCGATGCATTGAAATATACGTAACGAATATGCCATACAAGCGAAGCACAGTTTTACACATCTTTTACACACTTTGACACAAAAATCCGGTTGCTTTTCGACGAACCCACATGTCGCGACGGCACCTCATCGACAGCGCCTCAGTCGCGGCATCCAGTGTCGATGCCGTTAACTAGCATACCAGCGACGCGCGTTGGAAATAAGCCTGAACGATCGGAAGAACGCGGATTTATCCGTATTGTCCCGGATACTCTTCGTCTCCGAGCTTGCAGGAAAGAAAACGGGACGTAAGGGGGAGGGAGTAAATAAAAAATGAGAAAAGAAAAATAAAAGCGAGGAAGTATGGTTGATCGTGGCGCTTTTCAGCAATGTCAGCAGTCGCCGGTGGTTTTCAGGCCGACAACGCGAAACGGGGTCACCGATCGCATTGTACTGCTTTAGCAAGTGGAGGACCGAGGCACTTCGCAACAATTCATGCACTTTTGACCTTTGCCGCGTTCCCTCTCCGCGAGAGAGTGCAACTGGAACGGCCTACTTCTTGCATGGACCCGAGCCGACGCTAATACAATTTCCAGCCAGCGTCGAGGGCAAGTATCAGCCCAACGCACGTCCGTGTGCCACCTACACCGATATGCGAGTACATGGATGTATGTCGATACACGCTCTCCTCGACAGATATATTCTTGATAACGTTTGTTAACGATACGCGCCTTCGACTCCACAGAGGCTTCACGCTGATTTTCCTCGTTAAACAGGACCTTGAATGACATTTGCAAGCAGAGATGGGGTATTCGGTTGCTGCCATGCAATTTTATATACAGTGTTTTTATTATCGGAATAAATACTGCGCAATGGGAATTGGTGGTTACTGGAAAGTCTTGAATATCTTGTTTTGGATAATTTATACGGTTCGTTCGCTTTTCAGACTGAATTAAGGTACGAATAGATACTTGGTTAATAACAGTGTTCGACAGGAATTTAGTTTACCTTCCTGAAAATGAATCCGTAATCGAAATTCCCTCAGTTATCGAAAATTGTGAGTTTTTCGGAAGTGTTACATAAAAAGTAAGAATATTCTTGAAGGTTCATTGTTGTTTAACAAGTTAGGTGAATGAATTCTGAATAGATCCATGTCCATAATTATAATTATTCGTGTTTTTGAATAATTATAGCTAGTCATCAAGGTTTGAAAATGAGCAGCTGAGTGTAAGTACTTTCCACGCACCATCCTTGCTACAAAGAGTTCTACAAAATTTTCTACAGAATCTTTTCCATGGTTCCACAGAATACGAGAAATGTCTGAATAGTTTTCAATTTGATTAGATAGAGAAAATATTCGTGAGTAAAACGATACAATTTTGCTACAAAATTTCGGAAAATTGACAGCACGTTTTTCTACCTCGTGCAAATAGCTCTCTAAATTTTGAACATCGTATGTATCACAGCAATATCGCTTTACTTGCTCCTTGGTAAGATAATTTCTTTATATAAAATCCTATACCGAGCAGTCGCTATGTAGATATTCAAAATTCATAACTTGATATCACGGTACTGTGTTCTAATATTAAATTACGCAAATACGTAAATTCCACTGCTAAATTTTTCAGATATTTTGTTATAATTGTTTCCCTATATAACAAGATACTTGATATTGGGTATCTGATGAAAAACAGGGTAACAAAGAAAAAAAAAATAACTGTTGCGTATTTTTGAAACATAATTTAATTTGTTACGTACGTCAAATTGCATATGGGATATACATGTACCTTCTATGTATAGTATAAAATAGAACAAAAATATCTATTAGCAATTAAAATTAATCTTTAAATAACGATTCCTAAACTTTAGATCTAGACACAATTATAAATAAATATGCTACTCGATATTGGTGCCTACTATAGTGATAAAAAGTCAAACAAACATTAAGCAATGCATCTTCTAACTCATTATAATTTTGCTTATAACGTTCTTTTACTTTCTTTTACTCACAACGATGTTATTTATTCATTGCTTTTACCTGTTATTACCCTTAGTTATTTTTATACCATCCGAATTCTAAGCAATCAATAATATTTATTAATTAATAATAAATTCATTATTAGTGAAGATAAACTGTTAAAATTGATAGTAAATATTGTTTACGTACAATTACTGTATGTTCTTTCATGTTATTGTAAAAATAGCAAATGATTAAGAAAAGAATATTGTCTAAACTTTGCAGCAAAATGTTTTGTATATTGTAAGAATCCTCTTAAAAAATAAATACCTACCTCTAATGCAACCCGTTAATAAGGTAGACATGTTAATTCCTTCAATAAAGTAGACAGGGACAAAAATTCGAGTGTATTTCGATTAGTGACATCTATGATTTTCATCTGGAAATACAGGGAACATAACAGGAATATAGAATGCACGAGGAGATAATCAAATACCTTCTCATGACGTCATAGATGAGGGCAGAAAGTGGTTGGAACAAGTTACCAAATTATTGTAATTAACTCATGAACTTTTATGGCTGCATAGCAATGCTATAGGCAACATTTTTGCGAAATTTTCCTAAACAATTTGATGCTAATTATCATATTATACTTCGTTATAATAATTATTTCAAGGCGCATGTGATTTGGAAACAATGACCATTGTGACTTCTCGTTACATTTAATTAACAAAATTATTTAATAACAAATAACAAATAACAAATAACAAAAATTTAATAACAGAAGAAATTAGAAGTAAAATATCAAAAATATATGATCATGTCCAGGAGTATTGTTTTTATAATGTGTGTATGTAATTCATAAATTAATTGCATAAAATAATAATTCGCGACAAACTGTTAGTATCTTCAGCATCGGTTCAAATACTCTGAGCAATAATTTCTAATAATTAATTAATTGGGAAGAAATTTATTTCCAAAATTATATTAGAAAGTCTATGTATAAGCACTCTGTGGACGATACGAGTATTGAACAATTTGAATTTTCGTAGTCATGAAAATAAAACACTTTGTTGTACCCAGAAATAGTTGTTCGAAACGTCGATATTTCTCCACGATTGGAACTTTCTATCGGATACACGCTTATTAAAGGAAGAGGCAAAGCCGTGGCTACTCCTTGTGCCATTCTATTTATCGTTCTACGCCAGTTTTATTGGAGTTCTCGGGGGGCGGGCGCTCAAAGAGCCAGATTTGGGATGTTAATTTATTCCATTTCGTCGAGGAAAAGGGCTTCATGAAAAATCTAGGCCGGATTCCACCCACGTGTAGCTTCGAAACGTGCTTCGAGTCGTGTCATTCCACGGCATCCGTGTTAATCACCTAGTGGACGGTAGCAAAGCGAGCCCGTGAAAATAGACGGCTATTATACCACTAGGTCTACAGATCAGAAATCATTCTGACCTACTTAATATCACGTACGAGCAGAAATTTCGATCTTATGGCAATAAATGATGACATTTTCATGACACTTTTATGTCTCATTATGCTTTAATAGCATATTAACTTACTCTAATTCTTTAAAACAAATAGAGTATGATACATAGGACTCAAATATAATTTTGAATTTTGATCAGAAACATAAATTTCGTGACTATAATATGAGAATAAAAAATTTGGACTCGACTACTAACTGTACTATAATAATTTAATTAATATAAAAATTGTAATATAGCAATTGTGTAAAATTTTCATTTTTATTTCAATCTACTTATATATAATTTAAATAAATATACCATGGACAAAAATATACATATATTGTAGATATAACTTACAATATTCTAAATGACAGTGAACTAAATTTAACAAGTTTACAAACTTTCTAACGCTGGAATTAAGAATGATGAGTATATGTGATTTTTTTTTAAACATTATATGAGGATTCCCTATTATTTATTATTTACAATGAAATCACTATTGTTGTATGGAAATACCTTTATTTTGCACAATATACCTTATAATAGATTTTATCATGCATTTCGTGCCTAATATGCAACAGATATTTATTTTCTTCTGAATAAATGCAACATTAATATTCCAGAATCTCGATTTCGTAACATTAACCCTTTCGAAACAACGACCTTGCTCACGAATGTGCTGTTATAGAAGCAATTTCAACATAGTCGTGTATACTCTACTCTACCAAAGTTAAGAATCAGTGTAAAATTTGAATACCTGAATGTACACACTGTTAATATAACGTGAGCTGCAGGAGTTCGGTAACCATAGCCGCTATTAGTACACAACGAACGTTGGATGTTAGGTGATAATAGTTTCTGTTAGTATTGTTAGTACCGGTAGACAGAAAGTGACTATAACCACCATTAGTAACAGGAAGTGTCAAATATTAAATAACCATAATCACCGTTGGTGCAAAATCAGATGAGTGACTTTAGAGTCACCTTTATTGCCGAAATTATATAAGTATATAGTTAATTACGTAGCAATATAATTACATAAATCCTAAAAAAGTCTACAAACCATCTTAAATGATACACTGTTATTAAGTTCGTGAATAATTTCAATTACATATAAATTAGTACTTAATGTTCCGTATGCTACTTTATTTAATACTATATTATATATTAATTCGCCATAATATTAATCGACAAAAGGGCTTTGTCATCGCCTAATTTATTAATTTTCGATATATCGCATTATGGAACCGCGAAGTTTAATTATTGGTTGAAATTGATTGTGCATATTAGCCGTACTTCGTACATTACGAATCAATAATAAATTTGTAATTTGATAAATAACAATTCTATTCTCTGTATTCTATAGTATGAAAACTATATATGCATGTAAAGATTAACGAAATTAATTTAATGTATATCACTCATTTTAAATGGAGTAAATAATACAAATTGTATTTAGATATTATTTTCAATGCCAAATGACAAAATACATTCCTGTTTCATGAAATTATAAGGATGTATAACAGTGAAAAAAATTCCATTCCACACTTACCGATATAATTCAATATACAAAATAATATTAAAATGATTGCAATAGTTCTAGAATTTTTTCCAACCTACTTTCGACCAAATTTCAATTTGCAAACTAAGACAATTTACAGCAGACACATTTATCTACCATCAATGGATTCCTGGTCAACGTGTTATCCTGTTTATTTCGTGTAGTTTGGAAAAGAAATTAATTAACGTTCAATCAACATCGAGCCGACTATGTATCCAACCTAGAAATTTATTTCTAGAACAACGTTTCTTCTGCGTAACACTCTTTTTACTATACATTTTCACTGGAAAACATTTCCACTATAAAAAATAGTAGACACTGTTTGTTAACGATGGAAAAACGATTTTTGTGGCTTTCTGTTACAGTGCTTCTGAATTTAATATATACTAACCTATATAATGACCTATACTAATATATACTAACTGCTTCTCATGAAAGAAATGCGCATGCGCATAAATAGCAAAGATGTCGTCTCGTAGGAAGCGGTAAAGTTGAATGAAAAAATTAGATTAATTCGATTAACGTCCATTAATGTTAAAATGGTTCGACAAACAAAATAGTATTTTCTGATTGTTAATAACGTAACACTTAATAGTAGAAGTAATTGTAAATATAGTTAATAAACATTTATATTGTATTTAGCTTCTTTAAAAGAGCCTCTCTTTACTCGAGTACCATAATTCTAACCTAATAAAGTAACTGATTCATTTGTACGGTTTTCAAATATTTTCAGCCATTGTTAAAGTGCTTATCATGAATGTCAAATGGTCGCACAATTTTGATCATTTACCGAGCAACCGCAGTAAAACGAGTTTAAGAATTTCAATTAAATTTCCGCTATAGAATACATTTCGGCTGGAAATCTTTTGTTAACTTTATCGGAAATGAAGTTCTGAAGAGTTTGTTAAGAGGTTGCTACGTAGATTAAAAGCACCAGCTTAACTTACATCTATAACGGTTACAATTTTGTCATAAAAAAGTTCTATTTCGATTAAATAATAATGTACATTAATTTAGTATTTAAAAGCAAGTTTACTTGAAGATAATTAATTAATTTCTTACTTTTATTGAAATTTGTAGAACATTATTCATTTTTTAATCTAAGTTTGAATGAAGTATGTACATAATATCACAAATTTAAAATGCCAATAGTTTACTTTATGTTCAAAGATGAACGAACGTTTGATAAAATGTTTCAAAAAGTTGCTGCGAAGTTCAGATTAACTTTCTCGATATGTTTGTGTTCGTGTATCTTATCGATCATGTTAATGTGGCAGATGAAACTTAGAAATTGGAGTACGTTATGCTTAAAATAGAGATTGATCTTTGATCAATACTATAATCCCCTGCGATATATTTATAGAATATACATATAGCATTATTATTTCTTTCTGTTCTAAATATTACAGGAATATTAAGTAAATACTGTAATAAAAAAATAATTAGGAGGTAATGCAGAAAAAGTTTTTCGGTTTTGAATGCTTTGAAGGAGTTTTAATTGCTATTTTCTTAAAGGGGAATAATATTATTTCTATACATATAATACAAAAAAATTAATTGCCAAATTTGCGAGTAAGATTTGAAACACCTAATTCTCTAAATATCATGTTTTGAATAAGCTTCTTTGAAATTGCAGAATATATTTTTTCACAAGTAAATCTATAATACCTTGAGATTTTTGAAATTTATATATTTTTAAGAAATATGGTATCGTGGTGAAATATGCAAAGAATTGATAAAAATTTGTTTTCAGTTTTACATGTTCACTACCTGGAAAGTTTCATACAGTTTAAAAATATATTCGATTCGAGATTTGCAAGCACAGAGCCAGGCGTTCCACGTTTCAAAGAGAATTTTTCGCGAGCTGTGTCCTGTGAAATACAATCCAGTCTTAATATTTGAATCAAGTAGAGAATGATAAAAATGTTTATGCCTTCGGAAGACAAACAATAGGACATCAGAAATCGCGTTTTGATCATTTTCTTCAATCCGACATAAAAAAGAGATATCATGAAAAGTTACTTATTTCTATTCACCCAACAGCTGCACCTCCCCTCGACACAACTTTCAAAGATTAAAAATTTTTTTAATCCAATATGAATCCGAAAGTACAAGTTAAATTTGCAGTCCGTCCCTCGTGAAATCACGAAGAAAAAATCACGGCGCTTGTGTCAGTGCAAATATTTGCATATCCTGGCAGCCTCCCCTCTTATTTGACTCAATCCTCAAAGAAGATACTGAAAATATCACTGTTTTAAGTGTTTGCCCAAGAGGTGTATCCAAGGTCAATTTCGAAGCGAAATATTTGCAGAGAGGTCTCCATTGTTGGGGAATGTCAACAATTCTTTTTACATAGAGTGGAACGAACGTCTGTCGACCGAGACTCATGGTCGTTCGATGTTTTGACGTTGATCGTTTCACGCGATGTTGATCGCTAAAATACGTATCCCTGATCAACTTTCTCCCTTTCTCTCTCTCTCTCTCTCTCTCTCTCTCTCTCTATCTCTATCTCTCTATCTCTCTATCTCTTCCTGTCCCTGTCCCTGTCCCTGTCTCTATCTCTGTCTCTGTCTCTGTTAATTGTCTGACTATCTGTCTGTGTCTGTCTGTCTGTCTATCTGTCTGTTTCTCTCTCTCTCTCTCTCTCTCCCTTCCTCTTCCTCTCTATTATTTTCTACCGTTCTTTCTTCACTTGTCGTAGTACAAGTAATACTGCAGTCTCGTCGAAGAAGTGTTTTCAGGCTGATACGATTGTCCATTGAAAGAAGAGCATCGAATCGATCGGACAGAGTACAGCAATTTTGGATTATGGTATTCGCGTGTAATGGCGGAGAATGTATATACGTTTCCTCTCTGCTGCGTTCGCCTTCGAAATATCGCGTGGATGGATACCGGCTTTTCCACCCCTGCTGTTGGCTTTAAGTGGATTTAGCCGCGCGAGATCGCTCCACATTCGGAACCAATCGATGGTGCAATTTTAATGAAGCCCCGTCATTTGCTTAATTCATATTTACGGGCGCGCCATTTGCCAGGATTAAAGTCCTGTTTCGTTCGTCTGAAACATCTTTTTAAGATATACGCGTGACGTGTTACGTTCATTAGCCTGGAAGCGTGAGTAATGCCCGATTTACTGTCGCTCCATGCGCCGCGATTATGGTCTCGTGAGAAAAGTTGGATAAATATCGACGTTGTTAATAATCTGGATAACGATGTACACGTTCCGCCAAAGTAGCAGCAACGAACGTGACTGCATTCGGAGCACGATGTTAAATAATCATCGCAACGCTATTGCAGAGGTTGTGTTTAACGTGTTATGCGAGTAATAAATAATGATGCATTTTTCAGGCGCGATGTGAAATATCGAATTACAAAATGAGAATTGTTCGCAGTTTGCGCAGTCGGGGATTTCTCGGCGAAGACCATGTGGCCTCCCAGGGGAACCAACACCGAAATTTTGAGGTTATGCGAAATATGAGTGGATTTGGGAGCCATAAACTTTACGAGTGAATCACATTTGTTTTGTTCAATTAATTTTATTTTGTAGGTGTAGATGGGTACGGTGGATATACTTATTTATACGTGCATTCTGTCTAGGTGGATGTAGAGCGTTTCCACGTTATTCGAATTATCGACAAAGGAAACAATAATATATTCGCGAAGCAAGCTAAACAAAGTTGAAAAACCTTACGTTTTTTACAACAATAACAATAACAATAACAATAACAATAACAATAACAATAACAATAACAATAACAATAACAATAACAATAACAATAGCAATAACAATAGCAATAGCAATAGCAATAGCAATAGCAATAACAACAGCAATAACAATAATATCAATAATGTTGTTATTATTGTTATTATTATTGTAGTTTAGTGCTTTATAAATTTCACAGTTGATTTTATATTTGTAGTATAAAGATTGTTCTATTTTATTCGTGTTTAATGATCCAGAATCTAAGAAATTGCAATTTATACTATAATTATTTACCTCTAATGTATATTTAAATAGCAAACATAATTAACAATAATCATGTATAATTGTCTCAGTAAACCTTGCAATTAATAAAAATGAGCACTAACTTTATCAAAAGCGGATGCATATTTTCAGTAATTTAGGTGTAAAATAAAAAGGTGTTTTATGTGCTACGACAAATAATAACGTACATAAATTTTATTTTTTATTCCCAATTTAATTTTGTTGATGAAGACATATTTTGTTGACAAGGTTTACACGGACTGCAATAAATATCAATTACACAATCGTGAAGTGTATAAATTTTCCATACATTTCAGGTATATCGTTTTTCACAGAAAGTTATTCTTATTGTAATTTCTGTGGGTGACAACTGTCAGTTTGCACCTTTATACTGTTATCAAATACATATACATATATACACGTGTCACGTAGTTATATATCAAAACTGAAAAATCGTGTTAAATAATGAGTTAAAACGTTTGATATTTAATATACCTTCATATGAGACCAACATTATAAAGTTATAACTGATAACGGGATTATATCATCAAGGCTTGATACAAGTGACAACAAATGAAGAACGAAAACAATCTGCATACTGTTTCAACTCATTCCAAAGTTAAACGTACATTGAGTTCTTCGTTACAATTAGCAAAAGGTGACCAACAAGTAGATAGTATGCCAATATTTTTATTAGAAAAAATCCACAACTTGGTAATATTTATAAACGTTTCATTTACTTTATTACGTTACGTTTCTCTTATTGCGTATGCATCTTTCACATAAAAATTATTCATTTAAAAATTTTATTGTCTGGTCAATTTATGCCAATATTTAAAAACGTTTCATTTACTTTCTTGAGTTATATTTTTCTTACTACGTATGCATCTTTCACAAAAAAATTATTCGTTTTTAAATTTTAATTTTTGATTGACTTATGATAATATTGTAGAATGCTATTTTTTGGAAAGTGAGGTTATAGATTGGCCAAGGCCAACTGGAATTATTTTTTGAAATGAAATCTAGAAATCAATAACACCAAAGTTACTAATAAAGAAATGTTGTATTTTCGTAATCAAACATTTAGTTTCGCGGACTTCTTGGGAGGACGAAGCGCAAATCGACGAAAGCTTTAAAAGAGGGGCCTTCAATGGTATACAGTGAGATTCTTGTAAGATTGAAGAGACTACAGAGATTTGAAAGATTCAAAGAAGCGTTTATGTATTCCCACGCGTTAAACAGTGAAGTCTCGAGTTTTATTAATTGATTTAATTGTTTTCGTATTATCCTGTTCCTTTCCGGTGTCTCGAGCCATCGCGCAGAATTTTAGTATTCTTTCTATAAACCAAGGCGAAAGAAAACCTGCCCTTGGATTTCTACAATATTTAAAAACGTTTCATCTACTTTCTTACGTTACGTTTCTGTTATTACGTACTTACTTTTTCGCATAAAAGATCTTCGTCTTTGAAACTCTAACTTTGAAAAATTGTTTAATTTCTGGTCAACATATGACAAGCAAAAATTTCCCTCTTCCAGGCCAATTACACGAACAAATTTCTCCCGCAATTAGTTCAGGTCGGCGAATTCTATTATTCTCCATTAACTTTCAAAGAAACACAGGACGAATATACATTTACATAGCCTAACCTATCCTACTTATTATTCCACGTTATACACCTGACACTCGAAGAAACGAACACGTGCGTCGAATTCAGCTTTTATTCCCCTGGTAGTGATCAAGATTTTGCATACCCTCCCTTTGTGAAGTTCGTTGTGCAGGATCTCGAGTGTGGCCCCGACAGTTGGACCAAGAGGCGAACTTAAAATTCCACGCGCTCACCGGTCGAATCAATTTGACAAATCGGTCGTTCCGTTCGTTTCTTGTTCCGCGAAGGATTCCAGCCGGTCCCCGATGTTTAACAACTAAAAGTCTGGCCCGTGGAACATTCGGTCTACGCCTGCTCTCGCACGGCTGCCTCTGTATATGCAGAGATCGGTCGTGCGTGTACGCGCACAGGCCTCTGTTCAAGAGTTCATTTGCTTTCGCCAGAACGGACACCGGAGGATTGGTCCTCGCTCTGTGTACAGATGCATTCGTGCGCGATTGAATAGGCTGCTTCCAGATTGAGCGATCAAAGTCCGTTGGTATGTATGGCCCGAAATACGGAAAGATGTCGCGGTTATTATCGTGTCGATGATTTGTTTGCTTTGGTAAGAACACTTGTAGGTTATGTATGCATAGGTTATGTCGACAAGAACTGTGTCGGTGATCGTGAAAGTGAGTTGCGACGCGTATGTCTCCATTCGCAATATCGAATATTCTCCGCTTGGATAAATTAAAAAGTTAATTATAACGCAAATAGAAACTCGATTTGATCTTTTTTGCTGGTTTGCAAACATTTTTGTAGCACTGTGAAATAAATGGATGTAATACAAAATAAAAAATTAATTTTTCTTGGATTCTTGACTTGGATCATTACAATGCAATGCATTGGGGTAATTAGTGGCACAATTATTGGTGATATGTTACTATAAAGTATTAGGTTGTTCGGAAAGTCATTTCGTTTTTTCCCAATAAAGGAACTAATTGTGTTTTTTCACAATCAACTTCACACTTCAACCGCATAAAATAAAAACGAAATGACTTTCTGAATATCCCAATAGATAGTTTCAAATAACACATTAAATACTAGTAAATAATATATTAAACATTGTTAAATAAAATATTGAATATTATTATATATTGTATTAAATATTATTGAATATTATATTAACACTAGTTTTGCGGACGTTTTCTGTATACCTATTTCTAGGGACATATGTCATATTTACAGGTTAAGAAAACCACGTATTTTCTTTAAAAAAAAGACGAGTTTAATTTGAAAACAATTGCAATATTAACAGGCAATGCAAGTTAATTAAATCTGTTACTATTGTATAATGGGAATAACCCATCCGTCCAATTGACGGTTCTCGTAAACCTAGTGTTAAATGTTATTAAATATTTATAACAGTTCCAAGAATTCTTACATAATCATTCATAATAAAATACAATATAAACTTGCTAAAATTAACTAAGATTACTAGAAATTACAACAATTTAATAATGATGAAATAAATTATGTAATTATGTCAGTTGTTTTATTTCTTGCAATATTAATCATTTATAGTCAAACTGAAATATTTCATAAAAAACAAAATTTCAGTTATTCAAGTTTGTAATTTGTCTAAATAATATAACATTCATTTTATCATATACGTACATATATCTAAATAATTTAATGAAAATAACTTTTTTAACACGATGTGATTTGGAAATTATATATCAAATTATATATCCATACACGTACACGAATTATCATTTTATTTGTTTATCATTAGACTTTATCATTATACTTTATTACTATATCAGTGTACTAGGGTAAATAAATCACTATCTTATAGCAATTACTAATACTCCGTCTTTAAATTTTAACGAGAAACTGTAGTCAATTAATTTTTTTCCTCATAAGCTAGCAAAATTTCTGTTATAGGAGGCTAATTCACGTATAGAGGTAATCGTGTTGCACCCCGTGGTTCATCCCTTTCGATCTTTCAGGCTCAGAGGAATTTACACGTGGTGTGGCAACTAATTTACCTTCTCGAAGTACTACGCTTGCTCGTAAAAGATGTGAAACTATAGTTATAGCCAGTGTCTAGATAAGTAGTCGCGTATATCCACCACAAGAAATTTATCTGCGTTACTAAACTGAAATGGATTGCTTCCCAAGATCCTAGCCTATTTATTTGCATTTTTACTACGATTTATCAATTAGTAAAAGAATTCTGTTTTTATTTGTTTCGCAAAATAATTCTGATTGATCGAGAGCAATTATTAATAGGCAAATAGCTAGATTTCCAATTTACGTTGTCAACTCCTTTTTTAGTATGACCATAAACGCGCCTTGACTTATTGTTACATGGGATCGGAACGGTCACCATGTTTACGTGACGTGAGGGAGATTTGGCATGGTTGCGGAATTTCCTCGAGGTTTGACTCTTCGATCATTGGACCATTGCAGCCAGATATACCCTTCGGGAATCCTTGGTTTATGGCACTTTTGCTATTGAGGACAGGAGATGCGGATAATCTATGCCAACATTTCATTTCTCGCGTCAAGACGTTCTCGATGCTTGTTGGTTTTATAGTAAAAGGCCCTTTCTCAGAAATAGCAATTTTCCGAGACATGTCATAAACTGTGCAAGTAAGGCCCTAACAGGTTGGATAATATGATAATTCACACAGAAATATATCGGAACAATGTAATAAAATGGTATATTGAAACGAAACCTTGGTCGATAAAACTCTGTCACTTGACGTGCAGCATAAAATAATACAAAAATAAAATCATATTTCGAAGGAACAAATAAAATAGGATTTTCTTTTAAAAATTTGGAATGATTTAAAATTGAGGATGGAAATACATTATTTTATTTAATGATCTTCAATATGGATCACAAGAAAGTATTATCCAATATGCAAGATTTTTCAAGAGAATTTCAAATTAATAAAACTAGTTTCTACGTTGTATTATATTGAAATAATGTTCACTTAATTACTTACTGGAAGATGATTGCGTTGTTCAAACGTAGTATTGGGTTGTTACGTAATATTAAATT
>NIJG01000059.1:2987916-3014953 GCA_002201625.1 Euglossa dilemma | reverse complement strand
TTATATATATATATAGTATATATATTAATATTTGGTTCTGAATCAATCGGTATTGAGAATCGCTGTTGGTAACTTTGCAATAATGTCTTCATTTGTGTTTCACCGGGTATTCCGACGTGGAGAAATTAACCATGTTCTTTAAATGATTTATTCGTACATTGCTTTGGAGATTATGCTGTGTTGAGTGAATATTTCGTTTCGTTGGTATAAAATGTCAATTGGTGAACGTGACGATATTTTACACTGTTTTGTATTGTTTGAAAGTTTTTTGGATGTAGTATTTGTATTTAATTCTCAATGAAAAGTTATGGGGTTAATTTGAAAGTAATTCTTGAAAATAATTCTTAATTTGATAATAATTAAATAATGATTTTAAATAATTAATTATTAATATATTAATATTAATAGAGTAACTTTCAGGTTATGCATGTTTCATGAGTTAGAGATTCGTATGTTTGTATGTTATTTTGTTTTGAATTAATATCTAGTTGTTAAAGAATTAATATGTATTGTATTTCAACATATGGTTTAAGAAAGTTTTAAGAAACTACAAATAGAGGTTAGATTGTTTATTAAATATTAGTGCCATTATTTTGAGTGCATTCTAGATACATATAAAAGTTTCTAAATGGCACTACATATACAGAAAAACATTTCATTTCAAAAACTTCTTTATACAACAAATGGTTTACAAGTAAATCCAGGTGATACAGTATATACAGTATTCAGACTTACTCTGTATAACAAAAGAAAGTAATCTAATAAAATTAGTTTGGACAAACGTCAGTTAAATATTTCAATAAATTGTTGTTGCCTTTATTTCAATAACAGGATTAATGCAATAACGACATATCAATTCGCTAAAACTTAATTACAATCTAAAAATTAATTACGAAATATCAAGGATAATTGGATCGTTTCTATGAAAAGTGAGGCACGTAAGTGCCAAAAAGTAAATTACGTACCACTGTATTAAAGGTTTCCAAAAAAAACAGTTTTTAATTCTGGTACTTATACTACTTTTCTCGTTCTAAAGTGTTAACAGCTAAAAATTATTTGTCCTATTATAAGTTATCAAACAATAACAATTAAACTTAAGAAAAAAATAAATATATATGTATACATATTTCGTATATCATATACATTTCGTATAAATTTTGCATATTCTGGTATACTATACGTATATAAATAAATATTTATAACATCGTTAATAACTAAAATATACGTAAATATACGACTCTATAAATACAAACAAATATTCATTAACTTTTGTCTCTTATATGTAACAATTTTACCATTATATCACGTTCGTGAAAACGAAAATTAATAATTCACTTTATCGAAATTTTTGTAGGAGAAAAATGTACCTGTAAAATGATACGCGGTATTTCAGAGAATCAAACAGGAAACGTAAAAAACCAGCGTTTAAGCTCGTTTAATATTTTCGTCAACTTGATTATTTAATTTCCCAGTAGGACGCACGAAAAACTTTTTCCATGATAGACTAAACTGCCTAGCTTATACATACCCTATGGTTTGCATTAAATTTATCGACCTACGTATTCTTTCATTTATGAATAATGTAATTAAGGATATTCCTGAAAAAAAGTCCATCGGCCATAATGGCAAACGAGATAATCGCGTCAGAAATTTCAGTTTTAAGGAAAATAAAGCTTATATGAATATGCGAAAAATTTACCATTTATTCTAATTGTCGGAGTCATTCGTGCAAACTTTGGGAAAATATTTTCAGATTTGTAGTAATTCGTTAATGACGACTTTCTAGATTGTGCATAGATTGGAATATTTGTGCATAGATCTATGAATCCTTTTTTCAGATACGTTCTCGATTATGAAGTATGAAGATGATTGGATGTTCTTTTAAAGGTGACCAATTTTAAAAAATCAGCACAAAAATAATAGGAAGGCAGAGTTAACTCAGAATGCAAAGTACAAAATATAAGAGGTTTTAAATTCTAGCTTCAAATCGAATTTTATCTTCAATTCTGCAACTAAAAAATATTTTTGGAAAAAAATCCTATATTTCCTATATTTCGAAATATCATGTAAATTGGTTCTTATATAATTGTATATTAAATTGATATTACATTAATATGTTTAATCAAAAGAATATCTAAAAATTTTAAACGACTACAAATAATTTAAACAAAAATGAAATTATAGTATTATAATATTTATCATTTTATTCATAACAATTACGATCTCTATTGAAAATGTATATTATATTTAAACTTTCAACTATACATTCGTTTCTATGAAAATCAAATAACTCGAAATTGACAGGACACCAATGATCCTGATTTACATATTAAAGACTGCTATAAAAAAATATTTGTTTTAAATATCTTTTATCTATTCTTTCTGTTCAGCCATCGAATTTTCCGTCGATCGACCTCGAATGCTTCTCGAAAGTAAAGCCGGGCAAATTTATCGCACCAAAAATTCATGGCTGATGAATGAACAATCTTCTATTCCAACATTTTTCTCGCGCCAATAGCGCCCTTAGAATTTCAGCCGACGCGCCATCGTAAATTTCCATCCAGCTTCCGAAGTGGTTTCAGCGTCGAATCATTAAAGTTACAAACGACAAAATGTTTCCGCGTTTCATGGGGTGTGCTTGGCCTGGACGCGAAACTGGTCGGGATACATATCCGCAGGACGAAGAATTAACGTGCATAAAGTCTCGCAGAGCGTGGGCATGATCGATCGAACGGACTATTTTCCGTGAACCGATGAAATCGATCGGTGTACGGTTTCCGGTTATCGTGCTAATGTAAGTCGCGTTCACACGGCACATCGGCTTTAATATATAGCCGGAAGTTAAGCGTTTGAACGTATCTAGGCAACATGCCGGACAAAAACACTGGTCGACCCTGGTTCCTTGTGAATCGCTACGCGATTATGGTCGCCGGATTTAATCGAAATCACGAATCTCAAGGACACACGAGGCTCCTGTTTCTATTTACTCGTGTATGGCGACATTTATTTCTACGGTGATTAAGGGAAGACATTATATATTATTTTTATTTTTGTTGCATTTTTAGATATTTTTACACGTTTTTAGTTTTGCAACATTTTTTAAATTATTTTTAGATACTTTTAGATATTTTTTTAATATTTATATATTTGTTGCATTTTTATATGTTTTTATTTTTGCGATTGTTTTAAATATTTTTACAGTTATAATATTTTTGAGAATTGTCATTTTTATGATATTTGTAGTATCTTTATTTTTTGCGATACTTTAAATTATTTATATTTTTATTTTTTATATATCGCTGTTTCAAGTTGTGGATAATTGAAGGGTTCATAAACTGTGGAACAAAGTGGCAACACGCACTAAGTGACTTTCAGTATTTCCTGAATAATTTCGAAGTAATATATCTCGGAAAAATAGAAAGGAATTATGTAATAACGATTAGTATTTTACAACGGAATTCATAAAATTATTGAAGAAGATCCTACTTTTGAATTATTTAAAGAAATATAAGAAAAGTTGATAGATCCTATTTATTTACTTCATAAGCCTAATGCAGAAAAGCTATAAGAATTCTTCAATTTTCAGAAGATAAAATTTCATCGATCCACTTTCTCGAATTAGGAAAATATAGCGCGCTAGAAAGAGAAAATGGTAAAATTTGGTATACTTTGAATTTGGTTACCGACGAAAAACTTTTATAAGCGAAGTTTCTAATTTGAGGTTTTAATTATACATCTGAGAAGTAATAGGGAAATTATAAAAAAATATGTCTGGATACTTAAATATAGATGTTTATGAGATTATCCGGTTAATGAATTTTAACATTATCTTCCTTGGATAATGAATAATAAAATCAGGATTATAATATCCAAGAATCGCGTTAGGGGCATCTAAGGTTCATTAAAGCCTTTGGTTTATGGCACTAAATCTATTGCTATTAGTCATTTGACAGAAGAACAGCGCTATATTGCCATCGCTAATGATCGCAAAATCAATAAAATACTCTCTACCTCCTTCGGAAGAGTGGGCTATGGCTTAGTTTGCCTTGTAATACGACTTCCACCGTCGTTGAGGTTAGTTCACTCGAAACAGTGGCGCTGATGTCGTTTTAAAAATGGCTGGAACAAACGCATAGTGTTTTACCAATATAAAATTTCAATTTCCATTAACACAAATTTAATATGATATAAATTAACCAGTTCGTAACGAAGGAATCAATATAAATATCAAAACATGTTTCAATTATCGATATAAGACAACTGATTTTAAAATATTATATTAAAAATTAAATGTTATTCGAGGTATTTACAATTCAGATTATAAGTATACATAAGATATAAATAATTATAAATTAATTACGAATACATTATGGATATATAATTTATAATTTGTTAATCCTGAAGTTATATTTATAAAATACATGCGAATTATTTGAAATAAAAGCATAGCTGAAATGTAATGTATAGTTGCGTGGAGATAGAACGAAATATTTGGAATACTTAAAATCACTATGCGAAATCACTATGCCTGAAATCTCTGGTTGTTGAACAGATAAATATCTCTCGGAAGCGGTCGTAACTTCAATTATATGTTCATTATTGTATTTTATGTAGAATAACTCGTAGTTTTATGTGTGAATTATTGCTTGTAATAAAAACAATCAACTTTCACTGGTTTACAAAATAGATGAACAAACGGAATTCGTGATGGCGATAACTTACTTGTAATAACAATTAATTACGGTACCCGATACGATTAGTATAAAATTTGCATGCCTACACGGTAATTTAAAGCGCTAAAGGGAGTAATTCATGTAGTATATGTCGCGATACTTAATTACATGGTGCCGTGTACCCAAGATATGCTAGGCTACTATGGATAACGTTCAGCACTATACTCGTGCCGGCATAGAGAGGCACACGTTCAGAACTAGTACCTAAAATGTATAGAACCTGTTACCAAGTTTTGTGACACGTTCATGACGAATTCGAAGTATTAACACTAGGTTTATGGGTTTTTTTAGATTTAGGTTGAAGAAAACTACATATTTTCTTTAAAAAACTAACGATGGGTTTAATTTGAAAACAATCGCAATATTAACAAACTTAATATAAGTTAATTAAATCTATTAATATCGTATAATTGAAGCAACCTATCCGTCAAATTGACGGGTCCCGTAAATCTAGTGTTAATTGAGAAATGTTATGGCTAACATATTTGTGTTCAAATCTAATATTAATAAGTAATATAGTACACGATAAAATAATAGCATATGTTATTATTTTCAGCGTTGCTTGAGTCTAATATGCGATAAAATATCAATTTATTTAAAATATAAAAGAAAATTAATCTTTGATATTTTCTTCTTCTTTCTTCAAATTTGAAAGAATGACAATAGGATGAAAGAATAAACTCTTAAAAATTGTCGAATCTGTTAGGTTTGGGTTAGGTTTCGCTTGTATTGCTATAGTATACCCGGAAAATAAAATTGGATTTATAATCGCATTATTTTTTTCTTTTTTTCTTTTTGCTTTCTGTGGTATATCATTTTATAGTAACTTGAAAGTCTTTGAAAATTGTAGAGCATGTTATCATTTGTACCTTATTTTATGTCGTTTTTGATATTAAATATAATTTATCTTCCATTATTTTTCAAGAAATTTCAATGTTCACTTGGAATTTTAATGTTATTATACTTTATTATACTTATCCAGATACTATTAATGTATGAAAATGGAAACATTCCTGTGCGTGATAAATTCGAATTTGATCACGAAAATTACCTATCGTGTTAGGCAATTTTCGCTTATTTTATTTTAAAAGGACTTTATACAAAGTGAATAAGGGGTACCGATTAGAAATTATATACTAGAGTAGGTTTATAAACACTTTATTGATATCCAGGGGTATACTTTAGGTTGAATAAGCGAAGTTTATGTTGAGTGGCAATTTGAATAATTAGTAATGAAGACATGATATCACAAAGCGGATAATACAAGATAATGCGTGGTACCTTTAAGCATTATCTAAACGCAGAGTAGGAAATTTGCATGAGCTCTAAGGATTCGAGCATGAGACGAAGGTAGAAGTAATTGCAAATATAATGTCAATTGCACGATGTTATAGCGTAGAAATGATCAATGATGCAGTATGATAGGAAATTAGCAAGGTGTACCAATTCAGTAATATTGAAATAAATACCTATGTTTCGTCATACATTGATTCATACAAAAATTGAAACATTAAAGAAATATTAATTCAAGATTGCTTCTAGATATTTACATTTAAATTTAGTAATAGGGGATTACATGACAAGTACTAGTAATAAAAGATAGTAAATTAAGTGCAAATTAATATGTAATAGACAAAGTATTGTTTACAATTCTAACGAGAATTAAGAAGACATTATATTTTGGAAGAACCTTATTAATAAACGTGAAGGACCCCGAAAGGAATTTATTTTATACTATACACAAGTTTAGGGTGATAAATAAGTTATTAATGCTCAATCAATAAAGGATTAATTTCGATACAAACTGATACTTTTGCAGATGAAAATAAAATATTAAAAATAATACAAAATACAAGAAAATCATATGTTCTCTGTAGTTTATAAAAATATTCTGTGCAAATTACATATTTACATATTCAAAGAATTATAATTTTTATCGGAATTATTGTTAAATTTTGTTTTTAATTTGTAATATTATTATTAACAATGATAAAAGTGATTATATAAATGGAAATTTAAGTTTTTAATATTATAATAAATTATTTAATTTATATAATCTTTATTTTATTCTGTACAGTCAGTTTAATTCACTTTTGTAAAGAAATTCAATTTCTTTGTACTTTTTCTTTTTATATGCCACATGTTCAATACATTTTATATTACTAAACGATCTTTCAGTCAATCGTATACTTGTCAACAAAAAACTTTTAATTACGAATCATATTCAGTGACATATAATTTTTATGGAAATTGTCTAGAATCAACCAATGAAAAAATACATATTTGCATTTGGCGGGAATATAAAACCTACATGTAATATTTATATATCAAATGAAAAGAATCATGCATTTCGAAATGTAAATATTGTTCGTTACCAGATGCACGTTATTTTATAAATGTTTCAATAATATTGCACGATAGAATGCTATTCTATTTTAAACATCGTGCCCTGTTTGTGTGCGCTAAAATAAATCTATAAAAATTATTAAACGTTAAACAAACTTTTATTATCGATAAACTCGTTTTTCGTATTCCATCACTTTTTTAGTTAACATTTCCAAACCTGTAATTTTTATTCGTATCTTTACGTTTCTCGTAATAACACTTTGCCTTCTCTTGTATGAGGCAAATTACAATTTTTGTTCCGACGATAGCGCTTATCGATGGCAGTATTCGTGGTAGTGTGAAATCGCGATGAAAAAGCGCATTTCATTTCGATTCTCCGTTAATGATATTCACGAGATTATTCGTAAATTACTAGACTATCTGCGTATCTTAATTAGCCCAGTCATAATTGCTTCAGTAGGCTTCGCCTAAATTAACGTTATGCTAAATACTATCTCGCTTAAACGGGGTGTGTCTAGCCGTGATTATTTTTCCAATTTTATTGGTAACTTATCCGACATTCCTGGCTATAACTACGACGAAACGTGCGCTTGATACAATCACTAACGACGAAGAAATGACTCAAATAAACTATCGCCTCTTTGCGCATGTAAACAGAGAAAGATAAAAAATTCCTGTAAAAATCGCGGTGATTATTTTATAATTTTATTCCTAGCTCAAATTGTAGTAATAACGTGTTACATTTACAATATGTTTTATCAATTTTGTCACAGATTATGTTACCGGTTTTATATTTTAATTAATAATTATCAGGTATTAATTATAGAAAGAATATTAGTACATGAAGGGGGCTGTTATAAAATTTTTGTAAAACACATTTTTGTAGTGCCATTTTATGTCAATATGAAGTTAATTCTAACGTTGCTGCTAATAATTTTCTCATACCCTTATTTTACTTAGTATAGGATTTAGAATATGATTACGATACTTGATTGAGATTAATTAATTGATTGATGTACTTCATTTTTGTATTTTAATAAAAACAATTATCGACATTAAGTTAAATATTTGCGTTGTCACCTTCATTTCTCTCTTCACTTAGCTTTTATATCCTTGAATTTCGTTAGTCTTGTTTAAACTTTATTACAATAAATATTATATACATTATTATATTGCACATGTTATATTACAATATATTCTTTTTATACAGTGATGTAACATAATTTCATGAATTTCAATTAAAAAATTGATAAATTTTGATTAAGTATACTATATTTTTATTAGTCGCTCTCATCATGTATTGAGCTTCTTTTAAATTGATCATAAAATTTACTTTCCTCCTACATAAATCTGTATTTTATAGAATTCTATTATGAAAACATAATATTATATTAATACCAAAAATACTATTCATCTATAGCAAAATTTACAAGTTTTAATCGAGGTTTATTTCCTTTATAAAATTGAAAACTCTTTAAAGTTCGCAAAACGATATATACCTATCTATGTTTTCTTACTTTTTCAGGATTTTAATCGTCAGTAGCAACTATGAGGTTAATGAAAACTCCTAAACGATATCTAAAACCGAATTTAATTATTATATTGTATCTGTTTAAATAACTTATACGGAAACTATTCGATAATTGTTCTAAAAGCGATTAACTTTGGTTCTGAGTAACTGAAGATCTACTAGTCCCAGAGTTTAATGGAGAACAACTTTAACTAAATTCTAATTTAAACTAAATTCAATTGATCAATATTTGCTGCTTTACAGCTACTATTTCAAACCACGAATATTAACTTTCTAAACTACTGTCATTATGACACTTCATGGCTATCGATAATTACAAAAATGAAGTTCAAAAACTCGAGTCATAAACCTCTAACTTTTGGTTTCACATCCTGCTCGATAATATAATTCTGACTCGGTTTATTATCGCTGCATAATGTTATCAATATCTGGCTCAGCCACATCGAAGCTTCGAAGTTAATGACACCGCTTAAATCACTTAAACGAACATTATTCACTTTAATTACGATCCATCACCTCGCGCGTTCGCGTTTTCCCTCGTAAATTTTTCCATAAACGTGGCTGAGCTGAACAAATATTTCTATTTTGCACGCTACATACATTTCATTTTTTCACGCGCTCCACCCTTGTACAATGCATTCATCTAACGAGCAACACGGGAGAATTTACATCGATGTTAATCGTTCGTCAGCCGACGTCGGGGCGTAGTTGTAACGACGAACAAAAATTACGATTTTAATTAAAACCCATCCACTAAGCGTAAATAGCTTTACGCGAGAGATAACGTATCAGGGCTTATTTAGCGCGGAGTAATTGGATCGCGCAAGCCGAGAACCTGAAGACCATGGCCAAATATAATTGTCGTTTGCGGATGTGATTATTTGCCTAGCAAAGGAACGCCTTTTATGCCTGTGCATTCCAGTATTTGATTCAACGTTCGAGTTCAACGGTGATTTTATCGAGCCCGAAAAGAATTTAACGCGTACTATTAACCACGAATTATTAAATGGAAAACGAATAAAAGATCCTTTGACTGAAATAACTCAATTGTAATTCGATTGAACTTTTTCAGGAATGGATAACTTTGTGAAATGAATAGAAATTTCAGGTATTTTAAATTTATCGTATCGTCGATTGAAAAAAGGAAGTCGAAGGGTGAAAGGGTAAAATCAATATCTATTTTTCCTCGAGTTCTGGCACCATTATAAAGACAGGGAAAAAACCAGTTGGTAATTTTATGTGTTCATTCCAGCTTGGGAATAAGTTTTAATTCGTTCAGTTAAGTATAAGTAATTTAATATAATTTGTACCGATATGAGAAATTTTAATGATACGTCACGTAAACGAAAAATTACTAAAATTGGCTTCGCGTAAAGTCAGGAAAATATCTCAACAAAATAAGAAAAAGATTGAAAATTAATTTCATGGAAGAATTGTTTACCTCGTATACGAATTTTTCGTTGTTATTAAGTTTTTTTGAAAAAGAAGGGTGTTAAGTAAAACTACGCTATTTTGGAAGCGTAACTCGAGTAACATGGAAAAATAGAACAATTACAACTTATATAATTTTTTGAGATTTCTATAGGCCACTTCTCTCCCTTTTTCTTTTTCCTTCCTTAAATTCGCATCAATATGCGAGGCCATTAATTATAAATTGCATCACAATTGTGTTACAATTATTACAATAAAATTTGCAATAATTTCAATCTAAAATCAGCAGATTTGAGAAGATCGAATGTTTTATTGCATAAGTTTACGTAATTCAAAATTTCTTTATTACCATCTGTTATTTCGTTATTTATCGATTGCCATTCGTATAATTTTAGTATAATTCGTATATTAATCTGTACAAGGTGAATCCAACCACTTAATAAACAGTCAAACAAATCATTTTGTGTCTAACATTCCCCTTCTTTTGTTCTTCTTGAGACACATATTTCAACCACGATTACTGTTTCCTAATTTACGACCATGTAATTTGCAATCACCTAACATGCAATATTGTCACTATCTTTCTCAACTCCTTGCAGACACATTCTAAAATTTCCCTAGTCGGCTTCTTTGGGCGAGTCGAGTTGAGGACTTCAAAGATTTTACTCTGTCAATCAGTCTCAGAGCTAACTATATTCACTCGAAAAGAAGATCGAAGAATTCTCCAGGGCTTCACTTCAAGTCTCGTAACATTGAAATTGGATTTTACATCTGTCGTCAAAGTTCGCTATCTCTAGAAATCGACATGACACCCGTGACAGTACCTATAGACGATTTTAATGGTATTACTCTCTTCCTGGTCAATGAGATTTGGGTAGCTAAAGAAGTGTCGATGTGAATGTATATAATATGTTATTTGTTAAGGCTCCATATATTTTGTTTTATAAAATAAAATCCGTGACGTATCAGCCAATTAATTAACGGTTGTAAACTAAATCCAGCCTGCCTTTAATACTGTTATAAATACCAAGAAATTGTGCTGATCAGTCTTGCAGCAAAGTTCCTAACAAACACGCCGTCCAAAGAGAAAATAAACAGCTCTGAACCAACAGAGTCTCGTTTTCTTGAATCTTTGCGGAACCACTTCAGACTTGTACTCTGAGGGTTTATTCAAGCCCTTGTACCACTTTACAAAGTCGTACTGTCGTGCTTCAACCGAGCAATCAAGTGAGGCGAGACGAGAGATCCAACAAAATCATTCAAATTATACTTTAAATATTTTCTGCATCGTCGAAAACAAAGGAAATATTTAAATGTTTGAGTTTTGGCGACGTAGAAGGACCGTAGTTAACTATATCAATCATGGGACACTTTTTGTTGGACTAGATAAGTCGAGATACAACAGATAATCGAGGTGCGAGTGGAATTAACAATATTATTAAAAATAGCTAAAATATATATTATTCTATTTTTCTTATTAAATATACTGTATCTCAGAAAATAAACTATTAATACGGGAAGATTAGTACTAAAAAAAGGGATTATGTTCAAAAATTAATAAAAGTGTATTCTCTTTTTATTATTTAAATGAAATATATTTATGAATAACTAATAAATTATATATTTTCTTTTCACGTTGTAAAATATCAGAAAAATTTATTCGATATTAATTTTTTTATAATGACATAATGGATATAATTATCACATAATACATGGAACTTTTATAATTAAACAATATATGGAATATTAAAACAAAATAATTTCATTCCTTAACTTTCATTAGGGAAGATTCAAATTGCCATTTCCCTATAGGAAATATATTTTTGAATAGAAAAAACTAATACGACACGAAATGAAAGTGAATTGAAAATTTCGATACTTTAAAATTTTATGCACAGTACACATACATACACACGAGTCTGAGACAATGCATGAATATTTGAATGAAAATAATGGAATGATGATACGCTTGAAAATCCTGAATTTTGATTTTCATTGTCTAATACCAAATCACAAGAGGATTTCCATAATCCTCGAGTAAATTCAGAATGAACACATAGCATAAATGATTCATGAATGTTATAAAAAAATGTATAGAGCGCATCATAAACGATTCTTCTTAACGAATAGCAAATTTTAAATGATCATAACGTTGAATAGTTAAGATCACGATCAAGGATCAAATACTATTTAATCGAGCTTCCATTGTTCATTCGACACCTTAACCACAACCCAAAATTTAAGCTGCTATAGACTTTTTTTCAATTTATATCCGTGATTAACAGCAATCATTTTTCATTCGCCTAAATGCAACATAGCGTCGCAATTGAACCACGTGGATTGCTTCTATCTCAAAGTTATAAATCGCAAGTTAGCGTTTCCAGTGCAACACCCTGTCCCAGAGATTACCCGCCAAATTAATATCCGACAACTGGTTAGAAATGGAGTGCAAATGGACAATGAGAGTGTTTTTTGTCACGGAGGATGAACTATTCGTATTGACCCAAATGCTGGATTGTTTCGCGTTGTATGACTGCTCTCGAAAGACTCCCGTTCCGAATGCTGAACTATTGTCGGACGACTGTTTTCGAAACACAGTATCGAACTACTATTTCGCGTTACGGCTGCCCAAAGACTCGGTTCGAATGCATGCTTTGATCGACTGATGAAAATCGGCAAGCGAATAATTGCCAAACATTCAAAAGGAGCGTTTTATGCCTATCACCCTGCCGAAGGTGAAAGAACTCAGGCCCTTTTCCCTTTTTCAGGATTGGACGTTTAATGGAGTTTCTCTATTTTTGGGCACTAGTTGGCTGGTCACGATCACAGTCCGCCTATGACAAACGAATGACAGAAAATTTACTGGTTTTGCCGATGCAATATTTTTATGAGATGTACACTCGATCAATACGAGTGTACCATGTTGTGTCGAAATATCGTTAAATAAAAGTTTTAATTATTGCAAATTAGAAGCGAAATTAAATCATTAACACTAGATTTACAGGACCCGTCAATTTGACGGATGGGTTGCTTCAATTATACGATATTAACAGATTTAATTAACTTATATTAAGTCTGTTAATATTGCGATTGTTTTCAAATTAAACCCATTGTTTGTTTCGTAAAGAAAATATGTGGTTTTCTTTACCCTAAATCTGACCGGTGTCCGTAGAAATAGATAAACAACAAACCCCCGTAAACCTAGTGTTAATACTAATTTATGCAGTGTGATGAAGATATTTGTACTATGCCACAGAAGTTCAAGTTTGTTAAGCTTACCATTTGAAAACTATGTTACGAAAACATTGAATCAGATATGGATTGTCGTCATTTTTGTAGAGAATTATATCGAAATCTTAATTTCAACACATCGCGTTATAAAAGGGTTAAGCATAAATTTGAGTATCTATTTGTATTCACATCTTCGTATATCGAGAAGTTAGAGAAATGTAATTATTTATCAGTTTATTGACAGTATTCGTATGAAAAATATATAAAAATTTTACAATAGCATTGTCAGTAAAGCTATTTTAGTAATTTACATAGAGCAGTTCACGAAAATACTCGAATGTGATACAAATTTTAAAAGAATACTTTAACTCAGAAAATTCTGATTTTAATGAAAGTATACGTACGTAAAGCATGAGTTACACATGGTTCAATTTTTGTTATTTGTAAATATTGTTTCCTGTGGGTGAAATCGTTATACTAAAAGTTACAGACCGATCTCTGCCTTCTCTTAATGTAACTGTGTAACGACGCGAGATAAAGAAAAACTGCTGAAATAAAAAATGTTTAACTTTTGGTGTTTTTATATTCTATACTAAAAATTTCTCCGTGTGGCATTAAGAGTTAATAAAATTGTTAAAATATTATTCGTTGATTTTGTCTCCTCAAAATCATTTTCTGTTAACAAAAAATTACTGCACATAAACTTTCATTAATATCAGAATTTTTGCGGAAGAGAATTCTTTTGAAAGCTATTTACGGTATTTCAAAGTAACCTTTGAAGCTGATTATTGATTAATAGTACGTGTAATTAATCAATAATTGTAAAACCAATTTGGGATGATTATTTAACATAATAACTTATTTCAAAGTTTATAATAAGAAAGCGAATATTTGTTGATCTTGAGGATTTAAATATTAATTATCTCATACGTTTTATGCGTATTTGAGACATTGTGTCAGGAAATGTGTAGAAAACATGGCGATTGCTTAATTGATTGCTTTAATCCTCTTGCTTAATACCAATGTACGTAATGTACGCAATTACCTATGACTCGTCATCTGGAGCTAAACGTGTGATAGAATATGAAGGAGGATAAAGACAAAATGTTTCTTAATTTACAAGATACCTTTGACTATACTAGGTACTGTTCATGCTGATTAAAGATCGTCTGACAACACATTCCATTGTTCCAAGTTTTGGCACAGGACATGACTTAGATTAGCATGAATTAGATTAGGTGCATGGTTAAGATAACAGACTAAGGTTCATCAGTTGTGGGATATTATGGACCAAGATATTATGTACTGGATATTAAAAGTGATATTTCTGAGAATAATTCCAACTCACAATGCAGTAGTCCCACGATACTTAATATAGATCGATTAATCCATTTATAGGTCTAGCCTATCGGACATAAACTTTCTTACATCTTATTCTATTAATATTTACATCATGGACTTTAATATTCACATTCTAATTAACAATTTATTATTTTCTAAATAGAGACTTCTATGAAATATATAAAATCCTTATCAATATTACTCTGGAACCTGTATTACAATTTTTGGTTGTTCTCTATGAATAGAGCTTAGAGATTGAGACCTGTAGGAGATAAAATAAACCTAATAGACAAAATAAACTTTTCCCTATACTCCGTAGCTTACATAAAATATTTTTAATTAAAATATGACGCTTTAAATATTCTGCATATTTTGACGACCACGCCGATGGTTATACATGCCTTAATGTCCTTCACTGATTTGAAATACAATGGTACAGAACACTTACAACCATCAGGCCCAATAAATTGGACCCACGTACAGCAGACTTACCCAAACGATGAACGAACAATCACTTATAAATCCTGACATTGATGCGAAACGATAGGAAAGCAAGTTCCTTGATAGTTTGTTACTCCTCAAACCCAAACTCCTTCAGACACACCCACGTCCAATCGAAAAACACTACATCTTCTACACTAATATCCATCCTCAACCAATCCCGAAAAACCCAAACTGACATTAGACAGAACATGACGAGACATCATAGAAGTTACTCAGAACATAACCAATACTCAGTTAGAACGCAGCAGAATTCAAACATAACACGACTAGATCATACTCGAAGACACTTAACAACGATATGTTCTTCTGAAATATGATTCTACATTTTCATTTGTCGATTTCTGATCTGTTTTTCTTGAAACAATATCCCACAAGTCTGTTATTTTACATCTTCATTAAGAGTTAATAATAAACTGTGGTCTAATAGTGCTACAATTAGGGTTCTTCACAGATGAATTAAAAAATAATTTACATTATTCTAAAAAATAACGCCTACATTTGAGGGCTCATATCACTTTTTAATATGAACGATGTCCGACAAAAAAGAAATATATGTCTAATATTTTTTTGAGAACTATTTGCTACATAAATTTCAGCAAAATCGGTGCGTGCGTGTTGAATATAGTCCCTTGTTAACAAATCTACAGTTACAATTGGACTTGATTCTGGATTGTCTTTTATTTTCCAAATTACGAGTCTATTGCTTGTAATTCGTGTTTACATGTGTCTTCGAATATTTGAAATCAGAGAAATCACGTTTTTACTCGTAAGAAATAAAAAATATGCTTCTTTGTTCTATTCTGATAATAAAAGTCATACTCTGTCGAGTATCTTATAACTGTGTGCAAGATTACGCGCATGTGTGCGCATGTCTGTGATCCTCTTTGCTTGAACTGAAGAAGCTTGGCAGAATTCGAGACGATGTTCCACATATGTGTCGGGCAACCGTTAAGTCGAGTTACCTTCAATTTAGGCTCACTCTTCTCGAGATCTAGCTAGTTTCATGTTAACGGGCCCTGAAGAATGAGATCCTAAAGAATAACCTGTCTTGAGATAGTTATCCAGCAGAGACGGAGGAAAAGAAACAGAAAGATAATAATATACTTAAAAAATGAAAAGATGTCAACGACCTTAAAATAATTTTGAAACTTTTTTAATGGGATTCTTTTTATTGCTACTTACTGTGTGTGTTTGAACTATTTGAATTCCTATTATTAATTGTCATTTTATTATGATTTATTTAAATGGAAATAGTAAAATGCTTGATTTATGTGGAAAGTCAACTTAGTGCTTATTCGAGATCTTACAATTAGGGTTCTTTCATTGTAACTATAATAAGGATCTTGAGTCGCGCAGTACCCTAAGTTAGAGTAGGTCAGTTTTGTCATCGTTTAAATTTTCTATTTAAATTGTCAATACTTTCAGAATGTTTAACTAGATAATTCTGTACAATCTGCATCTTATCTTTTCTTTAATAAATGATGCGAGCTGTTTCTTTATCATACAGGTGAGTGTATGTTTGTATAAATACACTAACCAACAGAAGTCGAGAAACAAATTAATAATTTACTAATTTTTGTACATTTACCTTTAACTTCTTAGATATGTATATACATATGTACCTTCTTTATTCTCTGAGATATGTACATGTAAATATTTCCATCATTTCCCGAGATATGAATATAAATTAAAATTGAAAATAATTTTTATACAAAATGTTGAAAAAGAATCTAGTTATTTAATAACGTGTAAGATGTTGACATTTGTAAGTTTTCTTTTTTTAAAGTTTCTTTATACCTCAGAACTATATATAACTTTCGTATAAACCATTTTTTAATATTTTTTTAATCTTTCGAGATACTTGTGATACCTTGTATGTATCATAAGTAAATATATTACTTTTAATATCATAGGGTCAATATAACGCACGTGCCATGGACAGAAAGTCATCGAAAACCGATCTGTCATGAAACGAGCTTATCCATTAAATATACGTCATAATTACCCTATAATATCATTTTCAGGGACTGACATAATGAATAGAATGATCGAAGAGAGTATTGTTTAACAGAGAACGACATGTAGTAGTTTCTATATTGATAATGAAAGTTACGTATCAAAAAGTAGATCATAATTCTAATAATGTTCAGACGTGCTAAATAATTTTATAACAGAGAATCGCAAGAATAAAATTTCAATTATTAACCTGTCATAATGTCATTCTACACTGTTAATTACCCGCACAAAATAATTGTGAATCTCTCATTATTATTTTAGCATCGTCAATATTGAAATATTACCATCTTCAAACAATTTTAGGTAATTACGCAACATTAAACTCGCGATTATCCCCAAATTCGATTAATTCACGATTACCTTTACCCTTTAATAACCGCGTAACACCGAAATAATCAGCTGATCTTGATTAGTTTGACGTACAACGCATCGAGAACGTTTCGTCGCATAATCGTTGCAATTTACGACAGAAAATTTGAGCGATCAGTTTGTTGCCGCAATTTTTTCTCTATGCTATCCTTGTAGGAGTATCATGAATTTTTCTCACAAATTGTGCCATAAATTTTTGTACCAGGAAACGAATTTGTAAATCCTTGCAGCGGAAATTGCACCTTTTGGACTAGGAAAGTTATTTCTCCAATTACAGTTTAGAATGGTTGCAAGTTATGTTTCAGTCTGGCTTCACAGCATTTTAGAGTCGTGGATGAATGTTTCGATCCTGTAACTTGAGCTTCGCGTTTTGTCTGACCTTATTTTTTTTTATAATATGTATTATATTATTTTTAAGGACCAAGATTCATTATTTCACTTCGATTCATCAGCGACATTACGATCACAGACTAAAATATTTTTTATACCTTATCTCTTCAATCTCTGATCACAAAGAACGTAGAAGCATAGAAAGACGCCTTTATAGTATCGATATTTAATAATAATTAAATATCTGTGATATAAAACATACAAAAAATGTCTTTCAATGCTTCTACATTCTTTGTAAACAAAGATTAGACATAAATTTATTTATTTATTTATTTGTTTATTTATCTATTATGAATTACAGAGTGTTTATATATAGGTACAATCCCAGGAACTTCTATTGAATTTGAACCCACTGAAGTGCACAGCATAGATTTGATACCCATATGTGCCGATTATATTCATAGTGATAATTTCAGATATTTCAGATATATAAGAATTTACATCTACAATTAAATAAACAATAAGAAGTAAACATTATTCATCTAATTTATGAACAACAGTTTATCAATAGATACTGATTATATTCATAATAATAATTACAAATAGTTCGTCCAAATTTATAAAAAACGCATATACACACCACATGTGCTACACAAAAATGAAAGTTCGAGAAACATCTATCATCTCTGATCTATCAACAAACACATAATAAATGCTGAATATATTCGCAACAATAATTACCTGCATCGCAACAAATAAAATTCACCGAAAATGCAAACCGTGTCTATACTCATTGCTGGTTAAAAATGTAGTAACTTTCATTAGGCACTCGCACAGCCGGAGCAAAACTGTGAAAAAAGTGGATGGTATTTAATTTAGCGAAACGCGCTGCACAAATGGTGTTCATTGCATCGTCTAGCGCTGAACGTGTTATGCCACTACATCCGCATCACACATGCGGTTAACAGCATGGAACAGACATTGTTTCGTGCGCTCCTTGTTCCCTGTTTCGTTCTCTATATCTTGTTCAACACTTCTTTTGTGTAGGCAGCATCTAGCGCGGTTTGTCCGGTAAACGAATGGTAAAAATATTTCACGCGTCTTGTTTGGAACTCTTGTTTATTTGCTTGCTTCATCGCGTACGACTTGTTTTGGTACATCGTCGCTCTAGTTGGCGATAAAATTTGTCATTCAGAGGGACAGAAAGAGCGGCGATTTAAAGAGAAATTTGGCAGAAACGATGTTCGATTTTTCGCGTTTTTTTTGCCAATGATTTGATGTACTTGTTTATTTATTCGATAAGTATATATAAGTTGTTTGTTCTGTTCATTGAAGAATGCAATTTGACATAATGTATATGCGTGAGTGTCAATTTTTAATGTCAAATATTCGAATGCGTATTTGCGAAAAATTTAACGAGTGCTTGAACATCGTTTTGGATATTTAATAAAATAACTTTATTCTATATTTTTCGTTTCTCTTTTCTTGGTCCGCTTTTAGATTTTTCTAAATATTTCTTTCAAACGATTTTTTTAAATTTGTAAATGCAGATTGAATAAAATGGTGCAATTTTATGATTTATTCAATTTAATGAGAGTTATTTTAATAGCAAGGAATTAATGCCTAAATTACAATTTAAATAGAATACGTAACTTATTTTTGTTAGATCTCTGGGACGTTTGCACTAATACAAAAGATATGTATTATTTGTATTCGATTAAAACAACATATTATTTAAGTATTCGTTCATTTATCGCATGCAGAATTGTATAAATGTGAAAGGCATACACTTATAGAATTTCATAAAGTAAATCGAGTTACTCCAATTTCAAATCATCTTTCGTTTTTGAAATCACTCCAACGTAACAGTATCGTAAAATAGATAATTCTCAAAAAATACACGGTAATCTTGAGGTGCCCTTCAAAATCATTTCTTTTCACACTCATATATTTAAAGAGAAAGTGACAAAATCCACAAGACGAACTCAGAGAGCTGTCATTTTTTAATTTACCAAAATTATTTATATTATTTAGTACTAGACATAGCTGTATTCATACTTAAGAGGAATTCTATTGAATTTTTCATTTGAAATTTTTAATAGGTCCTTCAGATAACGGCAATTTTCTATGTTTCTTAACAAAAGATGCACCACATGCATTCACAGACTGTAAAAATAAATTTTGTTAATTTCAAAGCACAAGATTTTAACGTTTGCAACAATTTCTTAAAATTATTTCAAAATCGACCCATCTATTCCACCAAAATAACTTTTTCTCCATTAAATGTTTGCTTCAGAACCATTTACATTTCTCCTGATCATTCTTTTCTATCTCGCAAAGCAGCAGAAACGATTTAGATACTCAATCGAAGAGGATCCGATATATGCCATCGTCTACTTTTTAAAACGGTCAATAAAAAAAAAAAAAAAAATATCAAATAAAACTACGAACAAAAATCGATCGCCAATTTGACTCGACATTCTCTACTTTCCGCAGCATCCAAAAAAGTTTCTCTTCGTTGTAGCAATGGAGACTGTCCTCGCCCCAGGCCAAACCACACGAAGCTTTATTTCGATATCGTTGGGCAAAAAAACAAAAAAGGAAAAGTCCCGACACGTGGAAAAACTTCGAATTTGCAATTTAAAAGATTTCACGATTCACGTGGACAAGTTTCCGAAGAGCGGTTGCAATTCGAAGTCGGCCCTTTTTTCCTCGCTTTTCGCCCGAATTCGCTGCAGAGGGACAGGAAAGTTTCGACAAAACGCATTCCATTGCTACGACGTAACCATCGCGATAATTTGTTCAGCGCAATATGACGCGGTATCCGAAACGGAAGTCGAAGTTTAGATCTAATCAATTCGGTTGTCACGTCGCCACGAATAATTTCGCCGAGTTTCCGGCCGCGCCAGCCAAGAAATCTCGATGTAGCCGCGGGGCAAAAGTTCGCTATTACAATCTTAGACCGGCAGAGGAGTATGCTCGCTTTCGGCTTTGCCGGAAGTTTAATAATATCGCTGGCGGAAGGTGGCGAAACTTCGACTTCGTCCAGGCTCTTTGGATCCCTCTGGATCTTCGCATGTGCGAATTCACTCGGCCGCACTCATTGCAGCCGGGAGTAAGTCGAATCGGGATTATATTTCTGTCAGGCAACGGTGTGCCGGATCCCGATGCTCGGGACGGACGTATCCCGGATTCCGAAATTTACAGAAAAGCATCAGGGTTATATAAATATTTCAAAGTCACGAAAGTTCTTAAAAATTTCCCAAAATTTGCTAAAATATACCAAATTTCCGGTAAGCCTTAAAAATATTTGGGCCTTCTGAAAATTTCTAAACGTATCCTAGATTTTCGGAAATTCCTGAAAATTCTCGAATATGTCCCTGATTTTGAAATATCCTGAATTTCTGAAAGTTTTCGAAAATATCTTGAATTTCCCGGAAATTCACGTAAATATTCCCGATTACAGAAAAATCCTACGAATTATCGGAAATATCCCGGATTTCTAAAATTTTTTTAGTATATCGGTAATGACGAAAATATCCGAAGTTAATCAGGATTCCAAGAGAAAGTCATATCTCAATCCGACCCGACATTTTCGGGATCGTTTACACCTCTATTATTCAGAAAATTCGATCGTTTGTTAAGAGTTACACTATCGCGTTTTGTAATTTAAGGAAGATTAGAGAATGTTTCACTATCGTGGAGAATTATTGTAGTTGTAAGTACAGTAGTACCTCGATTATCTGTACTTTTGTCATTCGAACTCTCTGTTATCGGAACATTCTGTAATTTAAACCCGCTATTATCCGTATACTTCTTCCGTTGAATTGAAACATTTCAATTGAAATATGCTACCAATTTATTCCTGTAATCAGTAACCGTTTAATCTACCATAGCAATTTTGCACAATGACAACAATATATTGGTGGAGATATTGTATATTGAACAAATGAAAAGGCAAAAATCTAAAAATATTGAACAATTGTACACTCGTATATAAAAATTAATTATCAAAATTAAGACTGTGCATACAAAATATCAGTGCGTTACGATTATCAGATAAAGAAGTTTATGGAAATATTGTATATTACAAGTGTACTTAATATATCCGTGCAAAGTATGACTCTGAAGAATAAAAATGTAAAATGCTACTATTAAAAATAACGTTGTAAAAATAAGTTTTAAATGAAGGAGTACCGAAATAACTATTGTAACTCGAAAACTACTGTGTTACTTGTTTACATATGTTGTAATCTTAATAATTTTTATTCACTGTTTATTTTGTAACTGTGAAATAAATAATCTTTCATTTCGAATAAACAATATTTATCGAGAAATTACTATTTAATAATAATAAAGTAATAATAAGTTAATACCAATAAATAATTATAATCATAGTAAATAATGGCTAATATTATTAATACACTAAGTAATAACATTATAATAATGCTAATAATTACGAGAANTAATAATTACGAGAATTAATAACAATTTAATCACTTAACAATTAAATATTATTCAAATAATAATAATTTAATACTAATAATTAATTAGAATAAAAGTAAATAATGATTAATATTAATGACGTACTAAGTAATACTATTAAAATAATGCTAATAATTACTTGAATTTATATTAATTTCTTTAATAAACATTTCCGATACTCATTAACTGACACAATAATACTAACAACGGGAAAGCAGATTCTAAATACATTTTCGATTACGCCATTACCTAAGAATCTACTCGTAGATATCCGAATATTCGATCGACTAGACCGTATTGGAAGGAGCTCAGTGTTTCAAAGTATGGATGTAATGTCTCCCAAATGGAATGTAATGCTTTCGAGCTAGTCTGACTTCCAATTCAGAAAACTGGTTGTCCCAGAGGCTTTGCACCCTTATCGCGTTTCCTCTGAAGCGAGGAAGCGAAGGGGTGGCGCCACCCTTAATGCAACGGTGAACAGAATTTGGCAACGAGCTGGAACGTGTCGTAGCTTTCAAATTCTCCTATCACTTTCCGAAAACACTTAAAAACCGCTTTCCATTTTATTTTCTGGAAATTGAGGAATTTATATATTGCCTATTAACCTTCCGATATCCTGATAAATCGTAATAAATCGCGCTTATATCTTTTTTAGAAATCAACATTTTTTTAACAAATTTCATTCACATTTACACGAATTTTTAAATACATTTTACACGAATTTATTTTCCCTTTATACATTTCATTCACCTTCACGCGGTTTCCTCTGAAATTACTTTTTATGCGGTCACATAGTATTTAAACACGTTTTATTTACATTTCATTTTTACATGGTTGGAAAAAATGTCTGGAAAATTATTCCGTTTTCAGATAATCACTATGTTCGCGCAAATGCAGCTTTTTGTATGAAACAGATAAAGTTCTGAGACTCGGATAAAAATCTGCGCTGTCGCGAGAGAGTTCTCAATGTGTAGCTTTTATTTCTGCGTATTTTGCAAAAGAAATATTGCAAATTTCACGAGAGTTATAATTTCCTTAAATTTATTCAAGCAACGTTATTTATATGAAAGGCTAGGACGTGTAATATCCTTCATTCGTTTCTTATTTTGTTCGAGAAAATAACACTGAACATTGCAAAGGGAATATTTCATGGATTTAAAGCATATTGTGCATACTGGACTGAAGCGCAAGAATAAAATTACAGTTTTATTCCCGGAAAGCGAATGGAAATTTATTTAATAACTATCATACGCGAAGGAAACGCTGCGATGAAATATTAGATTAAAAATATTTATATGCTGAATTAATTAAAATAAATTACGTTACATACGCATCCTCGACGGGAACCAGAGGTGTAGCGTTCAGATTAAGGTTATCCACAAGAGAACAGTGCATGTCTCGCGTGTATACTTATTGACAAAAACTGGAATTTTTATAAATACCTTATTTTCTGTAATAAGTTCAAATTAAAAATGAACTTTAGAAAATATATTCGAGAGAAACTCATTTTAATGATATACGCACTAGTAGTTTCTTTAATTCTTTTACCTCTTCAACTTGAATTTAAAGAAACTAGACCTCAACAAATCGAAGTTTACAAACTATGTGTCATAAAATCTCATTATCAGTAACCAATTATCATTTGTGTCATTCATTTCCACTTTAAAGGTTTACTTGGTCTCAAATAATAGTGTACAGAGACGACAAAAACAGGAAATTTCTGTGTATCAAATTTTTGATGTTTAAGTAACTTTTATTAAAAGATCTAGTAATTTGAAACCTTTGTCAGTCAAAAGTTTAAGTTTCTTCGTTAAGGTTTCAGTTATCGAAGTTCGACTGTATTTCTTAACGATGTCAAATAGGATGCTTTAAATAAAGTCTATATTTAAATAGACCTCGCTCTTAACAGTTGTTTTAACAGTCGACACGTTTGTCGAACTCATTTAAGGCTTTCTCAAATTTTTTCTTAACTTGTCACCATAAACCTGGACGTCTCGAGGTCTCTCAAGCTTGTGTCAAGGGGCAATTGGTTTTCTGTACAAGGTATGTTTTTTGTACAATGATGACGTGATCACCTCAAGTGTCTTCAATTATTTAGTTATTTGGAAAGTAAAAAAAAGTTATTTTTTAAGAATGATAAAATGTGAAAGAATAATAAAAAGATAGCGACAGCTCATATTCGTCAAATTACTTGTGCTACTAAAGACGGAAAATATCAAATTATTTTAATATATTATTTAAAACGAAAATGATCGAAGTGGAGTCACGTTAAGAGGTAGAAGATACAAGTACAGATTTCATATTAAAATAAGAAAGTCATGTTTATTTAACATATGTATGATGTAACTTTGGTTTTAAAATCTAGCCTATTTTATGTTAAAATAACTGTGTTGCAGCTCTTAGATCGAACGTCCCAAGTCAAGTGGGAGATTTTTATTTTTTCGTCAGAATTCCATAACTCTCAGACACTCGTGTCACCCGGTCACTATTATGGTCAATTTTTTTAGTAAGGATTGTGAAATAACTCCCGAGACGATGGACATAAAGACTCAATTTTTGTAAACATCCATCACCACTAGAAGATGTTGAAACTGATACACACCTCAAACATTATTTGATCATGAATCAAATTTTGACTTCCAGGTTTTAACTTCCTTACATCTAAGAATAATTTGTTTTACCAGGGTTTTAGGCTGGCTCATTAACGAAGACGTTATGCTGTTTTCAATTTATTTATCTACGTGGAATCTCTTCCTGGCCTTTTATTTGGCGATTAATCGCACTAGTAAAGATTAACGAGTCGAGAACCAGTTTAATTTTCTTTTATAGCAGCTTTTACGTTTGACATACTATCGAACTGCACAAGTGTCGACTAGACACTGCAGTCTGAGACTCCTCCCATGGCACCTAGTTGTAAAGACGTGAAAGTTATCTTCTCCAATTGAAGATTCCAAACTCAGATTACCTTGTCGAATAGTACTCGCTGTACTTTCATTTCTGTTGGAACGTATCTACAGATCCTTAACGAAGTGTCGTAGGCTTAACGGACTTAAACAGTAAAGAGTCATAAAAAGGAAACGAAGCGAAAGCTAGTAGACAAGAAATAAACCGGTCTGGTTTATTTCGGGAAAAAATCTTTCAGGAAAAAAAAATTCGTCGTCGAACATTCCACCGATGGGTCTGCAATATGTAAATATTCATAGTAGCGAGAGTATTTCGAATGAATATCGGTACGAATAACAAATAGATCTAAACGTTTATCGATGCAAATGACGAACAAGCGGATGTTTGGATTAAATTATCGGCAATGCAAGAAAAACAATGACTTCTTGGGATTTACATATAGTTTTTAAGGATCGGTTGTATGAGTGTGTAGTGTGCGTGAGCAAATAAAACGTGCCTGAATTATAAAACGAGAGTAGTCATAGAACCAAAGAGCTATGCAGAAGAACAGTACAGAAGAATATAGGGAATCCCAAAAGGCAGTAGAGCAATCGTGTGAAAAATCGGATATCTTTCTTTCTCAATCCATATTCTCTACAAATATTTCCGACGAACAAAGGAGCGAGAGAAGTTTAAAAAAAAAAATTAGAAAAAGCGAGGAACGATCCTCTCGAGAAGGTAGTGTTGTGTAGAGCAGGAGATCAGAAAAAGTAATCGAGAAAGTTGTTTGAAATTTGTTTGTATATGTATATACAAATATGTATATAATATATGTGTATATAGTCATCACTGTTCATTCAACCGTCCAATATTATTTTAGTAATAAATATAGTTATTTCTGTAATTTTAATGTTTCTCTTCCTTCAAAGACGTATACCCAAGTTACCAGGCAGTTTATCTAATGAATATTCTGTATGAGAGCAGCATTGCTTCACAAGGTGTATCACCGGATTACGACGTAGATTACGAGGTCCACAACCCTTTACCTCGGTTGCTTCCAATGATCCTGTGGCATTGGTTGGTTTTGACTTCCCCAGTGACTTCTGCGTCCATCTGACTTCCATTCGTTCGTGAAGCTTACCTTGAGGCCCCTGGTGATCGCGTGACACTGCTTCGTCCATGTTAACTTGTCCTTCCGCTTCCACTGTTGAATCATCTGTTTGTTCGATCGTTTATTAACTCTTTGCACTCGAGAGAAGACACTCGTTCGTAAATAATGAAGCAAAATTGCGAAGGTTAACGAGCGATATTAAATTTATTATAATCTAACGAACGTGAAATATCGAGGTGAACTAGATCCGTGGATTAATTTACGTGTGATTTCGTTTTATACTATCGTGAAAAATATCATTGAGATTGAAACAGGAAAATTTTCAGTTGCTGGTTACCTGTAAATGTACATTTACAAGGGATGTTTATGAAGTTTGAATAGATGGAATTTTTGTACCCTCTGTTTTGTCAGATTGTATTTTCAGAATGTATTTTCAGAAGATTTGACCTGATTAATACTTCACCGATAACAGACGCTTCGTAAACGAACGTGATATTTCGTTGATTCAGGAACCATATCTTGCTACAGCATCATTCAAACACGGTTCGTAATTATACATTGTTGATACATTTAATTTCGTGAATTAAATATTCATTTATTTATGCTATTATTATTTATTGTTGCTATAACGGTTATATGCATATTTATATATTAATTTATGATTAAAATATCTTATATTTTTATTTTATACAAATCATTATTATTCGTATATTTAAATAATATTAT
>NIJG01000059.1:2964830-2978348 GCA_002201625.1 Euglossa dilemma | reverse complement strand
AAGTCCACTAATTTTTTATCATGTTATATATAATATATAAAAGGACTACGAATAATTATTTTATATAAATGTACATAAATTGAAAGTTGAAGAAGAAAATAATAAATTGCGAATTTATGCGACTTAATAAGAAATAATATCTGAAGTATCTAAAATATCTGATCGTCTGTCATTTTTAAAAATAAATAAGGAAAACCTTTTATATTTTTGATGATATATCACAGTGATTTTGAATTTTCATTACATTCAATATTACTTCTATTATTGTTTAACATTATTATTTCGTATTATTTAAATGTGCTTCTGTATAAAGAGTATCCAAAAATTCTGAAATCATTGCTTGCCCCTTAATTTGTTTCCTTAACTTTTAAATTTTAGAAGAGATTTTATTCGTTCGAGTTCAAAGCTAGAGTGCAATGCAGAGTTGAAGATTCAAGTGTTTCATTCACACTATACGGACATGAGCGAGCTTGATGTACCGAGAAGTGACGGATCGTTGATGCTCGTTCATGCTCGCTATGCTGCCCACAATTGTTCGTTCGCGTTCGTTCGTGCTCTTTTCAGCGCGTTCGTCAGATATAGGCAGTAACATTATAAAAAAACTCCGATTTTTGTTGCCTGTGTCATTTGCCATCAAGCGCATACAGATGACTACGGATTTTAAGGAACTTAACCCTTTGCAGTCGGCAGTTTCGAAGTTACTTTTTCGTACAAGAATTTAAAGTCAATATATAGATATCAAAGCGCACGGTATTTGTTAAAACCGATTTGTTGCGTTTAATACTACTCATAACACGTAAGAATACAAAATTAAAAATCTCTGTAATGTTCTAAAGTCGATTTTTACAATTTAAAAATGTCCCTGCTATGGGGACACCGACCGCAAAGGGTTAATATACAAATAAAAAATTAGATCTTCCACGAAATTTTTTTTTATCCAATTAGATCAGACTTACAAAGTAATTATAATAAAACGGTAATTATTCATATGTTAATTATGCGAATGACCGATCATCTTACGGACGATATGCTTATATATGAACTTAAATTGAAAAATTAAAACTAATCCTGAGTTACAAAATGTAGAATTTGATGCACATGGATTTAAGGATTATTATGAACAGACATAGATAATGATAGTACTAGATGTAACACTGTAAATGATAATGAACTTGATGTAAATAATGACACGTACTGTTTTAGTATATTAATAATTGTAAGATTCCATTTAATAAACGGAGTTCACTTTCACACCATTTATAAAAATTAATTAATATCATTTTACGACCATTGCTTAATCATTGAATTTCTGTTGGAAATATTTTGTATATAATACGCAGTAATCGAGGAAGCTTCATTTACGAATTAAAATAAAGTACTCTGTAATATGATCGATAAATGATATTTTTATCAGTCCACGACCATTCTATATACACACAAGTACATTTAAATTATGTCAGCTCATACTTGCATACCTACAAGATCATGTTTCGCAAGTTACTTGTACAAAAATCAATCTTCAACAGTCCTTTAACATAATCAATAAATGTTACTCTTTATGAGCTAATCAGCTCTTCACACGAATACTTATATCTCATAGTCTACTTAAATTATTTTACACATTCATGCTCATTCCAAAATACAGAAATTAATTTTTAACTTCCCTCTCTTATGATCAATAAATATCATTTTTTAATATCCCACGAGTAATCTACACCAATATTTACATTCCATTACCTGAAATATCTGAAGTCAAAATTCGCATGTCCTAAACGAGTCAATCTTACATATCCACAGTTCACGTTCACCTTATATTATTCACATAGAAACCTATTTCTAATGCTCTTTTGTTATTACTAATAAATGTTATTTTTTACCATCGCAATAGTACTCTACGCGAATATTTAGATTTCATAGAAATATCAGAGAAATCTTAAATCATAATTGGCATGTTGTCAACAAAATACTTTTACGTANATATATATATATATATATATATATATATATATATATATATATAATTTTAGTAAGGTTGAACAAAGAGATTGGATAAATAAAAAGAAAAGACAACATAATACAATTTTTAAACTTCGCTCACTTTTTTCGATCTTTTACCAAGCTTGACACAACAACACTGCCCCTTCGGAAGGATCGTTCCTCGCTTTCTCAAATTTTCCTTGATCCTATAATTACGGGATCCATCAATTTGACGGGTAGGATGCTCCAAGTATACGATATTAACAGATTTAATAAACCTATATTAAATCTATTAATATTGCAATTGTTTTCAAATTAAACTCATCGTTCTTTTTTTTTTTAAAGAAAATATATGGTTTCTTTTACCGTAGAAATAGGTACACAAAAACACCCGTAAATGTTGTGTTAAAGCTGCTCCACCTCTTTGGACTGTTCATCGACGATGGGTCTGATATTCTTATCCACTCACTTTCACTCCCTTTCTCCTTTATATCCCTTTTTCCGTTTAGGCTCCTTGAGATACACCGCTACTCATACACAGCTTAATACACAAGACAACCGATAAATGTAACTTTTCATCGACCCACGAGCATCATCCATATCCCGCTAACATTTCCGAGTAACCCGAGCCGAAAATAAGACGTCAGACACCCCGAAGGTTGCTTGCCTCGAACGAGTCAATCCTGCCCATTGCATCGACGCGGAGTGCGCGGAAGAAGCCTCGTTTGCTGGCAGCCTCACGTCTCCTTCCGTAAATATGGACGCATCGATGCGTTTATATCAGAATTCGCTGGCGTTCTTGTGATTCAGCGAGATATCGGGCCGTAATTTCTGCTTCCCATCACGATAATACCCGCCGGGGCACGTGCAATGAGAACGCCGGGCAATAAGGAACAGCCTCTGACGGGCGGAGAAAAAAGGGGGCAGACGGTTCGTAAGACGAAGTATAACCGACGACCGGTCCCCAGTGAGGCGGCGCAAAGTAATAACGCGAGAGAGATTCGGGCATGCCAGATTTATCGTGGCAACACATAGCAGTGACGTGACGGGAACGGCAACGAGGCCCAACGACAGCTGCTGTGCACGCTCTCTTGCTCGCATATATTTGACGTATGTTGCTACGGACGCGTACTTGCACGGGGCGAGGAGGGACAGAGACTCGTGGAACATCCGCGGAGGGATAAAGTGCTATGAAGTCGGGCGTCTTATGAACAAGAGCCGCCGTGAGCTTTGCTTGTTCGCGTCAGGATGGGAAGAATGGTTAACACTAAGACTACCAAAGGGGTCGAAATGACTCGTTTCGGATATTTTATCACGTACAGCGTGTTCCATTTAGGTGGACGCGAAGGAAAACCTTGTAAACGTGTGATTTAAGCAGGATAAGCCGGCGACGGTTTTGTTTAGTATTTTCCTTCAGTTTTTACCATTTATATTTCGTCACGGAACAAAGACAGTCCTCCAACGGTTAAATCCTAAGTGCCCGAACGATAAGAGCATCGGAATTTCCCAGCGCGCCGTGTCGTCGTTTCTTTTCGTTCGGAAACTTGCTGTTTATTGTTTCATTGGAAAACTTTCTAGCTACGGTTACGTTAGAAAACTATCTATAAGCTTTCGATATAGCTGTCACGAGAAACTTGGGATTGCATGCCACTTTTAATCATCGGCGAGTTAAGGGGTCATGAATGGACATTTGTCAGACGCAGTCATGTCCATGAAGATTAACATCGCGCGGAACATCTTCATGCATGAGATCTCAAAGGAAGGGGTTTCTCGACGAGCAGGTTTGGGTTGAGGAATTTTTCGTCTTTCCCGAGCGACAGATTTGCGGACCAAGAAAACACCCTTGGTCCCATTTAACCAAACAGAGCACCGTTCGTCCTTCTGCAAATTCTCGATTTCCTCAGTTAGAAAACTCAGGAAACCGTGGTGTCAGTCGCTCTCAGATTTTTCAACTTTTACGTTGTCTGATTCAGTCCGGCTTACATATACGTGCACGCAACCTATCAAATATCGTCGGTTTAGACTATGTTGAAGCCTAACGATAGACTATTACCAGCTCCTCTCCTTGCTCGTACTTTTGAAACAGTTACCCAATATTAATTTGACGCGTAACCTATCGAGCTTATGCGTGGCGGCTTTACAACCTGTCGGAATTCGTACGTAATTCCAAAACACGACGCAACAATTTAGTATTTTTACATTTTGTAGTTTGAAATGTCAGAAGACAGATTGCTTTCTTTAAATCCTCTGTGTACGAAACTTTTAATTATATCAACTTAAATTCCACACGTATATTTTGCATTATTTATATCTATATGTAGGAATGTTGTGTGGTTGATGGAAACGACAAATTTTTTAATAATGATAAAAATGGTTTATTGAAAATAATTAGTAAATATTTGACTATTGATACTTATAATTCGCATACTGATATTGACGACCGAATACTAAATACTGCATACTAACTCGCTCATAACCTGTCGCCTTTATTTAAACCTTGCATTTCGATTCCTTTCATACTCATTCAATCATTTTTGTCACGTATTTTAAACATTCGAGATTGTTCCCCCTTCGATCATGCTTTTCTCACGTATTCCAAACACCAGGCACTGTCATAGATAAACTCGGTTATCCGATCTCCTTGTACGCAGTCTCTTTCATCTATTCGCACGCACTTGAAACTAACACACCCACACCATTCCTAAATACATTTTTTTACTTATGTTGTAATTGATATGTCGATATGCTTGTGTGCTGAACCTGTTTTTTCTGTATTTTTATAATAGGAACACAGAAATATAGTATTTCACTTAAAAATTACGAATTAAACTTGAAATAATTTGAAAAAACAAACATGCAAATTCTTTTATCATAGTGACATTATATATAAGAAATAATAACAAAAGTCTCTGCACATCTTTGTCCTGTCGTCTACCAGTTATGTCAAATGACACTCATTCCGAGTCACCCATTATATAAGCATTAGACAAATAAAATAATAGAATAGCTGGGAAAATAAATGGTTGAATTAAAAATATTAGAAAAATTATTTAATTAATTCATAAGCGTAACGTTCCAATTATAGTAATATACCGAGTTGACCCAAAAATAATGTCAGTATTTTTATTACGAAATACTAATCGTTTCGTCTCGTAACAAAAGAGTTTTATTGAATAATATATCGATCATACAAACCTATAGTAAATAATTCCAATTAAAATTATTCTATAATAGATTAAAAACATTACTTAGCACAAAAATACGTACACCATCTACTAAAAAAATTGAATACTCATTAATCATGCTTATTAGCCACCCTCATTTCCATTGAAATTCGCATTGATTTCGATAATTTCTTTTTGTTATGAGAACCTGTGAAGGAATTCACAACTCGTAAGTAGATACAAGCTAGATCTGTCGATAATTTAAAGTACACCGAATCGAATGTTCAATTACAGTAGATAAAACAGATTAGGAGTAAGTAGGTTGACAGTAGTAGGCATAGCAAGATTCGTTCTGCTTACAGAACTGTAATTGAATGCTCTTAATTAAACTGCTACTCAGGTAAGAGATTTAAATACAAGTTTCTACTTTGCGATATATCCAACCATTTCGTCATTCTGTAAAATATTCATGGCTACTCCCACAGAGCAATTACGATTATGCAAACGGTGAGTAAGTAACATTTTTACCCCCTCATTAATCAAGCTTACGCTCTTATCGATCTTCTTGGAGACAAAGACAGGTTAATAAATTAAAAGTTAGTTAGCACACAATGCGAGCAACAATTAATTTCTGAAATTCGTCAAGCTTAGAGTTTACTAAAGACTTTATCAATTTATTTATACATTTCTCTGCATTCGATTTCGATATTCTATTATTTCCATTACTAGACGTTTCAGAAACCTGAAAAATTATTACGTTGTATCCATTTACATTCAAATTTAATAAATTTACTGAATTCGAACTCAATAAATTTAATACACGTAATAAAGTCGATGAACTTCAAATTAATAGTGATAATTTTAATTTAACCTTTTCGTTGACCCGAAAAATAAATTGTTTTAAATGAAATTATAATTAATTCGATTATTGTAATTAAATAATACTGTTTATAATCTTATTAGGCACAATGTTTGACAAATTATCGCTTGCGCAATTCTAATTAGTAATAACCTTTTCCTGTTCTTTTACAAAACATATTTGAGTTACTTCTTAGATTTACTACGTTTCCCGAGAAACATAAGAGTTGTCATTGAAATATGGTATTAAATATCAGACATTTGTAATATACAATACAGAGTGTACCAAATAAAGTATTACAATTTATTTTTTCCGTTCCAATTTTTTTGTTAACTAAATAATTCACTGATATTAATTCTTTAACGTATAAAAAATTTTTCGAGCGACAATTACCAGCGGAGATGGGAGGTTATCCGACGCCTTTTTAAATGAAAAGGGGAATTAATTTTCTTCATTTAGATAGCTCTCATCAAATTAAATAGGATTTATTTAAATCACAATTTCTATTGCGCATGTGCCATTGTTTTTTCTCGTATGGTATATAAATCTCCAATCATAATTCTCAGAAAAATTAAGCACAAATAGAAAAATATGGTTCTACATTCATTTCATATTTTTTTAAAAGAAAATTACCTGGTACCGCTCCGAATAGATTTTTCTGAAAGACTATTTTGTTCTTAAATTGTATAATCCGCGAAAGAAATGTAGTGCATTCGTAAATTCAATTGAATTTAGAAATACAAGTTTTTCGACATTTGAGACAGTAACAAAGATACTTACTGTGAAACAAAGATAAACGCCTCGTGAATTAATCAGTCTTGTACGTTGACAATGTGAAATCAATTTGTAATTTCTTTTCGAAATCCATTTAATGCTTGATATTATTAACCAGTTAGTTGTGGCGCTCCCTTATCAAAGCGCGAACTTACATGTGTCGCGGAAATCGGGCGATGACGAGTATACTCGTCAATCACAGAGTAAGTGCCGCTGTTAAAATATTGGATCAAAAACAAGACATTGGGCTATTTGATTAATGTTTTTAATGGTTCTAACATCAAAAAGTTTGCATTTACACCACTCGATAGGTAGGTAACTTCGGGCCAGCAACCATCAAAGGGTTCAGCGCCTGGTCAGTGTTACGCATTTGTCCCATGGTCGACCATCCCTGAAGGAACCCCATCATAAATCTGCTTTCTGACCTTTGCTTTTATCCCTTTTATGCTAACATCTAAAAAACATTATCACCGCACATAAATAAATTCGTTATGCGAACTGATACGCTGTTTCAACCGGAGTTTGCATGAGTTCATCTCAAATTTTTCATATTAAACTATTATAAACATCTTTAAATTTGGGAATATGTTTCGTTTTTCAGAGAAATTATAATTTAAATAGTCACTACTTTTTACGCACGACGAGTATACTCATCATGACTCAAAATCCTGCAACTTCTCCACGACAAGTATACTCATCAATCATAGTTAATTGGTTAACAATAATTTGCAAACTCTTAAAGACCTATTAAGCGTTCGAAATATGCATGTAAAATAATTTAAAAAATATAAAGAAATCGGGATGGAAGTCGAAGATATTCTCGCGTAATTGCCAACTATACGTTTTAAAATTGGAAATATTTAAAGTAGATAAAGACGGAATTTGATTTATTATCTATTCGTGAGACGGAGAAACACGTATACCCATAAGAAGCCAAAGTCCCAAGGAAAAGTTCACGTGAAACGGAAGCGAGCGTTGCCTCGTCTGCCTGATCACTGACCTATACCACTGCGCGTCACCGTGACAGACAATACTTTCATTCTACGCGATACAATGGCCGCGCTTGCACCGTTCCTCCGATACCTGACATCGTTCAAGAAAGCATTGCCACCGCGACGCATCATGCTGACAAATCGCAAATGGCTGTGCGAGTCCAAGTAGGTCGCAGAATGATTTCGCTCTGAAAATACTTTCTAGCACGTTGGACATCGGTGACGATAAAATCGATACGTTCACGCCGCGGCCGACTAGCGTCTATTCCCGATCTAGGGCCATTTGAAACGCGACGAAATAGTCGAAATACGACAAATCGAGTGGTTACCATAAAAATCCGTGTGTCCGTCGAGGAGCGGAAAAAAAAGAAACGCTCGCAGGCCATTTCGCTACAAGTATCTGGTGTCGCGTGAATTCAATTTCAGGAATCGCGGGAATTTAATTGACCAGTTGAAAATTGATACTCGCTGATGTAGAAATAATTAGTAAAGATTAACCCTTAACACTCCTATTTTTTAGTGTGAACATTGACAGGAAATTCCAACTTATTTTCGTGGTATTTTGATTTGCAAATTTTTGAGTGTCAGACTTTAAATGTTACAATGACGTGTAGATAATAATATTAAAGTCATTAAAAATAGTCTTTATTCATTTCATAAGTAATATAATTTTGATTACAGTATTTATATTATTGCGCATCGATGGTGCTTGATAGGCATACTTGGATCCGTAAGAGTTAACACTTTGCACTTGAGAGACAACTGTCAGTCACCATAAAATTTTAAAGACGCATATTAATTAATATATCAAATTTAAGATAATGTCACAATAAGCGAGATATCGAAACCAAATAATTTTACGTGTTAATTATTATACGATTCTTTATTTACCACTATTAACGTATGTTTTATAACAGAAAATCTGTAAATTTCTACTCTTTTGTAGTCAAAACATCGACGAGTGCAAAGGGTTAAGAAGAAAACGATTAAGCGTTTGTTTGGGGAAATTTGTATAATAATAATATTGTTGAACAAATTTGAACACTGAATTGTTAAAAACTGAAAGTAAGTATGTGCGAATGTAAAAATAATTAATAAATATTTGGTAGTTTATAAGATAATGTTTGAAAGTTTCACTTTGAAGATGCAATATAGATTTCCTGGGGAAGTTTCGCTGCATGAATTCACTTTGTGAAATTACAATCAGTACACCAAACTGTTTCGTTCAAAATTGTCACGTGTGAATGTAGAAATATGTAGTAAATAATTGCTAAACATATAGAAAATTTGAGAATATTTGTTTGGATCAATTTTTGATAGTTTGTATGACAATGCTTGAAAGAATTGTTCTGAAGATGGGACGGATTTCGTGGATAAGTGGACTTCTCTGGAAGAGGAGCTTCTGGTCGTTGACGGGAAGTATTGATTAATCAGGAAGTAGTTTCCTCAAGACAATACATAAGTACTAATGACATGTATAGTTTATATGACGAGATATTTATCGTTTAATTTTTTTGCTTTATTTCTAACTACTTTCTGGACTATTAATTGTAATGATGATTATGAATTGGAATATATTGTTATATTCATTGTATACAGTAGTCAGAGTAAAGTAATGCGTGTTAAAATGAAAAATTGGGTTTGTTTATTTAAAACGGAAGATCAAACTTTAGCCATTGAAAAAATAACTAGGAGATATATTTCTTTAATAATTCTCTAATTCATACATGATTTTTATGTAATTATTATTCTAATTACAAAATTGGATTTCGTATTTTGTTCCATGGATGACGAGACAACAATTACGAAATAGATTATTCAATATCGATACAATCACACAGATAAAATATAGTAGCAAAATAATAATGACTATAGTTACCTAAAGAGGTAACTCAACTTTCTAACTGGCTTATTAATAAAGTGTTCCACTTAATCTGTACAACTTCTTTAAATGATCCTCTAAACGAAGACTTAAAGAAATACGGTCGTTTAAAATCTTCCACAGATTTTCAGTTTATTGGAAGTTTAGCAGCTGGAGCGAATATTCGATTTATTTAACTTTTTTTCCAATTGAAGAGTTGCATTCAATTTCTGAGAAGTATTTGAGGTCATTATTTTGTTGGAATACAAATTCCCAAACTGTCGATACTCATAAATTGTTATTTTAAAATGTTTATGTGATTTCTTACCTGAATTTTAAGAAATGTTGTGATGTTGATTTTAACCTGATCAAATCAAACTAAGTCAAATTCACTGCAAATAATGCTTTCAGTTTATCCAGTGGTTAGCTAAATCACTTTATACCGATCTAATGAGTAATACTAGTTTAGTTAATTTTTTTTTTTGTATTCATTTATTTGAATATTAATTTATTATTGTTCTACATATCATTTACTAGTAATTGCAAGTTAATTATGTATTTCTTCACAAATTGTAGTCCTTTTTTTAGTTAAAATGTTTAACTTTTAATAAGCAATTACTTTAATTTTGTTTCATTGTAGGATCTACTTTTTATACTTTGATTTTCTTTCATATTGCGAATATTATAGATCTACTTTGTCTTATTTTTTAAATTATCATTGTATCACTCTCATTTATTATAATATGCATAGTATAGTTGAATATAAGGATATCAGAATTCAACTAGTATTATATATTCCTTATTACTTAAAAAACAAATGTAATAATACTATTTAGCATTTTTCAACAAATTTTATTTTTATAATTGAAAACTCTACGTCACTATTACAAATCTATTATAATATTTACATACTAATGAGGTAGAAAGTAATAATATGACGATATTTTTTTCATATTAAATATACGAACATCTCGATAAGTTGAAATTTTCTGAAACCGAATTATTTTAAACTAACTTTTAAAAATATTTTATAATTACTTTTCATTTTATACTGGTGAAATAATACATTTACTGAAGAAGGTTAGACAAAGAACATTGTAAGTAATTGCAATTTGACACTGTCAGAGAAATAAAATATAAGGTGACTATTGAATATAAAAGATAAATCAGTCAAGACTGTAATAAAAGCGTAATGAAATTTCATTTCTGAAAGTTCATTAGATTTTGTATGAAACGAAGAATTTTGGCTAGAATGGATTTATTTGAGCGGAAGTTCATTCCCTGTATTATCATAATTAAATCGATATGGACAAAGAGGATTATAGATTTTTTTTTCATTTCTCAGAGAATTCAGGTGATTTAATTTTCGTATTTATGATCCTGCTTTTGCTTCAAGACCTATTGGATTGAATTAGAATTTCATGATTTTGTAGTATAATACATAATGTTTTCATTTATGTCCCTATACAAGTATATTTTTAAACCAGAGGATATCCGCTGATTATAATTAAATAATTATTCAATGATTTCTTCACGACTCTAAAAATTACATTTCATTGATGCATCGAAATCGAAAAACCGTCCATATGTTACTTAAAAAAAAAAAAAACTGGCTTTTCATGAAAAATCAATGTTTATGCAGAATAATTACAAATTTTTTGTATTACAATTATTTCTCCTAAATTTATACTATAAATTGTAATAAAAGCTCGTTACTTTTGTATGAGTGATTTATGTGTGGTAATTTAAATATGTCTAGATCAGAGTGATAGACGAACGAATGAAAAATTCTTGACCTAAAGTATTAGTGATGTGAAAGATGAATATTTGGTTTAAATTATAGTATTTAAGGGGATATTTTTCTTTCGAAAGGAAAGAAAATATGGACGGGTCATAAAATCGATTTCATTCTTATTTTACTTTTTTACGATATAACATCTCAAAGTTTGACTACGTGATAAAGTCTTGCGTTTAAATTCGACACACTACTGGTGATACATAAATTTTCTAATTATATACTCGAGTTAATTGAAAGTCAAATTTTTAGAACGCGGATACGAGGGTTTAAATTTCGAATTGAGAATATAACTGAGAACACAATTAGAATGTATATTGTATCGAAATAATGAATTATTTTCTCATGAACTTCACCAATTAATATTCGTTTTGTAATGTTGCAATGTAACGTATACAAAAATATAATATAATGTACCGTATAATTATAATTCATACTTAAGTATGTTTCTATTATAATTGAAGAATAACATTAATATGATCAGAACATATTTTTAAAATATTTTGGAAAAGCAAAAAATCTGAAACTTGTAATTTTGGCTAATTTGGTAATTCTATTGATAAAAGAATCATTCAACGGAAATAAACATTTCTAAATTTTCTGGAAATTTCACTATTTCAGGAATTAAATGAAACGAAACTTTCTATCGAGGTGCGCAAAGAACTCCGTGTTAAAGTTCTTGACAGTCAGTGATTGGTTCACCTAGATTTGTTAATTATTAACAACGTCAGTCCATCGCTACCTAATTTCACCTATATAGAACGAAACTTTGGAAACAATGTGAAATTTTCTCCAACTTTTGTTGATAGCTATATTCGGTTCCTGTCACAAGTATTGTGCTTTTTACTCGGAAATTCCAGGTTTGTGTCACTTCTTTTGACTATTGGTGTCGTAGACGATAAAATTAACTAACCTCATGACCCAAAACTTTACCTAATTATAAATTCTCTCAGATGCAAATGAAACATATTAATTTAATAGTATATACTCATACGATATACCATAAATACATTTCGTGCGTGGTTCTAAATGTTGAATAATACAAGGAAATAAAAAAGAACAAAAATGGGTGCAAATATATCTGAAAAAAAAATTTTTACTTAAAAATGATTAATACCTCCAATCACACGGTAAAAATTAAAAAAAAATTAATAACTCGTGAAATTTTACTGATAATTGTATAAATTGTAGGACTTAATAATGTAAGAAGTATAAATGTAAATTTCATTTATAGTGTTCTTGTTTCGATAAAACACGAAATTATAGGATGACATAGAAACTGTTGTCTGTATTATGCTGTCTTGTGTTCACTCGTATTACATACTCGTTCCGCAGTTGACCCAGTTTATATGTGAAAGTGCACAGTATCGAAATATCGCATACTAATATCTATCATTTATCTTGATTTTGACACCTACATTGAATACGATGCTGTCTATAGGAGCGTCGCGGAACTTTAATTACTCGAGCGGAAGTTAGACTGCAAATGGTATTAGACTTTGGCCCATGGTAACGTGAAATTAAATTACTTTAATGCGACGTTGTGCGTTTACGTTTTATACGAATTTCCGCAAGTGGAAGCGAGAACTATGAATCATAAATTAGACGTAGCCGTGGTCATCTAATATCACATATTTATTGTATTTCAAATATTATATAATCATTACCGGTTTTGCATTATTTCATTATAACCTGCTGAATTTCATATAATTGCTCGTTATCCAGCATTGTATAATTATTATTGATTAAGTATTATAATTATATAATCATTGTCTGTTTAATATTGCAAAATGTTGTATGATTATTGGTAATTGTATAATTTATATAATCTGTATAGCATTATATACACATTAATATTATACAATTGTATAATTACTATTTTTGAAAGAATTAGTTTACAAATCATAAGTGATTTTAAATATTATTAATTACTAACCAATATAAAATGTGAAACAGAATTCTCGGTGAAATATTTGAAGAGATATTGGAAATTTTATGTTGTATATACGAAATATATATTTAATAACTGTTTATATATAGACAAATAATATTTTTGTTTAAATAAAAGCTGTGTAAACTGTTACTATCTGCACTAA